>PVJL010005174.1:0-113174 GCA_004026885.1 Lyroderma lyra
TATTGACACTTACCTCAGAACTTTCTTTTGAAATTACAAGGAAGCAAAAGAAAATGACCATCTCTTGGGCACTTACATGTATCAGATGCTTGCTAGGAATTTTATATAAACATTTTATATTATCAGTGTGTCTCAGGTTGAATACCTTGCTCAAGATGACACAGTTAAGTAGCAGAAAAGGAAAACTCACACCCAATTCAGTCCAATTTCAAAACTGGGATTATTTTCTATAATAATGTGACAGTTAGTTGATTTAAATTTCAGAAATCCATGCTGACATGAAAATTGGTATTATATATTCATGTATTATTTCTCCAAAGCTTTCTGAGGCACAATGCTTAAGGCAGAGTGACTGGTGGGAATTTAAGGCACCATGATAGGAGGGTGAGTTATAGACCATTCTGTATATACATCCTGTCAGGGAATACAAGCTCTAGTTTGAATAAGGACAGAATTATTTAGATTTATTCATTTCACTTAAAACGCCTGCCCAATAATGTTTTTTAAATTTATTTTTAGTATATTTTATTAAAGTAGACATACAATATTGTTTTAGTTTCATGTGTACAACATATTAATCCTACATTTATATACTTTACACTGTAATCACCACAATAAGTCTTGCAACCATCTGTCACAGTACAAAGTTATTATGATATTAATGACTATATTTCCTATGTTATCCATTACACCCCCATAACTTATTTATTTTTTAACTGGCAATTTGTATTTCTTATTATCCCTTACTTTTTTCACCCATCCCTCTAACCACTCCTCCCCTCTTGCAACTATCAGTTTGTTCTCTACATCAGTGAGTCTGTTTCTGTTTTGTTTTGGTTTTTTATTCTGTAATTTTTATTCCGTATATAAGTGAAATCATATGGTATTTGTGTTTGTCTGTTTAATTTATTTAACTTAGCATTAACACACTCCTGGTTCATTCATGCTGTCACAAAGGGCAAAATTTCACTCTTTTTATGGCTGAGTAATATTCCATTTCATATATACATGAAGTCAGATCATTAATTTTGTGAACTCATCCTTGAAAAATCGCTACATACCACATTGCTGAATATCACTATGGTCACCTTTGAAGTACCCCCTTTGGGAAGCTGTGCACTGACATCAGTGCCTAGTCCACCCTTCAAAGCAGTTTTGGAACTCTTTCTGGAATGGTCATCAGAGCTGTCATCAGACTCAAAATCTGACAAATAAGTTCATGAACTTGCCACCATGCACTTACTTTGGCAGCACTGTGCAAGGTTATGACACCTTACCAGTTGTTTTCACAGTGCTGCAACATTGTGGCCTGTTAGGAACCATTCTGCATAGCAGGAGGTGAACTGCAGGTGAGGAAGAAAAGCTTCATTTGTATTTACAGCGAATCCCCATCACCCACATTACCATCTGAGCTTCACCTCCTGTTAGATCAGTAGAAGCATTAGATTCTCACAGGAACATGAACCCTATTGTAAACTTCACATGCAAGGGATCTAGGTTGCATATGCCTTATGAGAATGTAATGCCCGATGATCTGAGGTGGAGTTGATGCAACGTTGCTAGCCCTAGGGAGTGGCTGCAAATACAAATTAACATTAACAGAGAGGTTTGACTTTACAGAAGCCATGATACATCAATTGTTTGCAGACTCATATCAAAATCCTATGAGAGTGATAAGTGACAAGCTGCATCTGGTGCTTGAATCATCCCAAAACCATTCCTCAGCCCCCCTTAGTCTGTGGAAAAATTCTTCTGTGAAACCAGTCTCTGGTGCTAAAAAGGTTGGGAACCGCTGAAATACAGCATAGGGAATATACAGTCACTAACCTTACTTTTAAGCATAATACCCGCTTGGGTGTCCCTTTATTTTAATGATATGGCTTTATTTTCTGCTCAAGGATACATGTTGTTGATATGATTCTTGCATCTACGTATGATACTTTGTAGTGACATGGAATCCATGACTTCTGCAATTATTGCCATGTGGCCCTAATTATATGTAGTAAATGTTTAAGACTACCTACATTTACCTCTACTTGCCATTTTGTATTGAATGCTTTCTTTTTTGGCTCTATCTTTCAACCATTTTTTTCTTTCTTAACATGGTGTCCTGTAAAACACGGAAAGTTAGATTTTAAGCCTCTTGGTTTTAATGTTGTCTCTGATGCTGTCTTATCACCTGAAACAGTAAATTAATTTGCTTTCTTCATCTATAAAATTAGTAGTCATCATTGGTTTTCTTGACATTTTGCCTATACTACACTGTTCTGTATTTCTTTTAAATCTTTGTCTTCCTATCTCAGAGCTCTCAGTTATTGTCTCTTGACCCTGTATAACCCAGTTATAAAACAAAGCCTCTTTCCTTGATTAGTTTAACTCACCACACAGAGAGAAAGTTGTGAACCTGTATGTTGAGAAAATTTGAAGCCTTCATCTGTGTGTCATGCATTTTGAACATTCTTCTGGTGAATATGAGACATTCCTACTGTCATTCTCATCAACATAAATATTTCCCAAGCTTAATCTTCCTTTGCATTCTTACAACTGCACCTCAGGGTACATCCCCAAATACAGACACATTGTTTATTTCTAAGCCCCTTCTTCTTTTCCTCTTGTCTATCTCCATAAATAAAACCGTATTATGCATATATAAATAAAACCTTACTTATACATAATTTTGTATAAATGTTACTGCATTCTAACAATGTTCTGAGGACTTTTATTATAGAACCAATACAGATCCACATATATTTATTTTGAGAAACAAAATAAAGTCGTTTCTAAAATAATTCTGATGCCATCTTTCAACTAACAGGTTTTTTTTCTTCTGATTAGCTGTGCATTACCCAAGGTTATAATGCATATAGATGAAATATGTACACATATATATTTCACTTTCATTCCATTTTTATTCAACCTTCTAGCATTTTATTCCTCTATAGTTAATTCCTGCTAAAAATGTAAAATTCAGATTTTTCTCAAGCTTTATTTATTACTAACTTGGTAATGTTAACACTTGCTACTACCATCAGCCTATTTTCTCCTTGCATTTAATGATTGAACATTCTATTGCTATTTCTCCTCACTACTTTGTCCTGCCTTAATTCACTGGACTTGACATTTTACATTGCTACCACTCTGCTGAAGAAATTCACCAATTATCTTCTAGGAAAAAAAATTTTTTTTTCTTTTCCCTCTCTATGAAAACTCTTCTTTTTGAATCTCTACTCCACTACAGTTTCTCTAGTATTTGGCACTGGGAGTCACCCCCTACTTGATTTCACCATCCCACATTTTTCCTCCCAGTTTCTGTGATTTTATTAATGTTCTCCTATTTTCATTCATAAAGAATGCATTCATTTGTTTTGGTCCAACTACCACCTCTGAACAAACATTTCCCAAATCTGCAATTTCAGCCATGATTGCTAACTATCATTTTAGTCTTTCATTTCAACTCCCTATCAAACACTGAACTCATTATTTTCTTACACAAATCTGTATTTTGTACTTATCTGTTTATTGTCCTTATTCTTATCTGAGAAATTTATTCCCAAAATTTTTATTCTACTGAATTAATCAACTCCATGGACTGTTCTTTATCTAACACATCTCTTAAGTTTAACTATTCTTCCTCCTAATTTTTATAACCACACTAGTTTATACTTAATCTCTAAAAATGGTACTTTGTATCTTCCTCATTTAATGTATCATTTCTCATACTAATCTTCATTCAGAAATTGTTACTTAAAATTTTCTTTACATACACTTACCTCCAGGATTTTCTTATTCCACCCTAATCAGCACAGATTTACCTACAGTGTTATTCACCTGTGTATCTAACAGAAGGTAAATGATAGGTGAGCTATAGAACTACGCAACAACGTATTGCTCATGGTGAGGCACTAAGAATGCCATACAGTCTTTTTTTGCCTATAACTTGCTGCCTTTCTTCTGACTAACCCTCTCTCAATTTTTTAAAACTTAATTACAAATATAAAATCAATGAACAGAGTCAGAAAAGAGTAAATACTAAAAATCACTATTTATTCTGAAGCCCACTCAAGCTGATCACTTGAGAGGTAACACTCTGCATCAACCAGCGTATCTTTAATTTCTCCCTTCTCCAGCTCCTATTATCTCTGCTGCCACAGTTGCATACTGCTATTGTCAGTAGTAAAGATGAGACATCTCTAATTAGAAGCCAAGATAAACTGCTTTTATCTACTTTTAAAATGCTTTTACATGGCACCTGGTACACAAGTATTATCTCGGCAGCTATAATTTGAAAATAAGTGAATGCTCAGAGAAATATGGCACATTTTTAAAATTAAATTTATAAAATAGCAAAATGTCGATGCAAAAGACTGAAGTTTTAGAGCTGTTATAGTCATATACATTTATGCATTAAAATAAGCAATCGAGTTCCATGTGTCCTGCAGAGTCTAGTGATCCTGTCTTTTTTTAAATTTTCTTTTTCTATTGGGAACAAATGGTGAGGTTTGAAGTCTAGAAAAAGTCTCAGTGAAAAACAAGCAGACTGATGTTTTCTCCATGACAGTCTAGAAGAGTAGCTTCTTACATGAAAGATAAAAATGTTCAAGAGAATCCTTTTTACTTATTTTATTAATTTGATTACCCAACCTTCTTCATAATAAATACATTCATTGTATATGAGATTCTGGTTTTAGATTCGATTTTTATTTCTTTAGCCATCCAGCACATTTTCAAAAACCAAACTATTTCTCAGCCTTTGAAAAATAAAATGAAGAGAATTCAACCATAGTTAGATCCATGGTGTGTTAGACAGCCATGCCATTCAATAACAATATCTGACATTTATTATTGCTCGGAATACAGATCTTAGAATTTGGAGAGCCGAGTCGTATACAAACTCCACAGGCTCCTTTCCCTCTGATCATGAAGTATTTTCCTCCAACAAACTCAAAGGAAATCAGGGGCTCTCCATTCTTTGTCATGATTATAGCCCTTCCTCATGCTTAAGTACAATTACTGCTGTAGGAACTAGAGAATTCCCTTCCAAACTTTGGTTACTTATTTCTTTGGAGATTATCTGATTACTAACTATGTTTAGGCTGTAAAAACTGGCAGCTCTAAATAATAACTGGGTTACACTAGTTATTGCTGCTTTCAATCAGAAAAACAACTGGAGTCCTTAAGTGCAGTGGGTAAAAAGGACTTTGAGCTAAGAGAAGTTGGCACTATAAATATACTGGTTCTGGGAGGGTAACTGCCTGATTACGGACCCCTAATTTCTTCAGTTTTCATATGCAGGCGTCTACTAGTATATCCATTTAAAGCTTGTGGATTTCTTTTATTTTTGCTATACCATGAATGACAGATTATAATTTAAGAGGCTAAAGTAAGAGACATATTTTAGAAGTATTTCTAATTTAAATATTTGAGCCATATGCAAGATTAGAACACATACTTCACTGCATTAAGTACTACTTAGTATTGATTCCTATTTTAGTCTTTGTAATAGTCAGTAGCATTGGTTAAATAGTTCTTTGCCTTATGTGCACATGATAACATTGCACTTTCTGGGCATCCTGTGCTTGAGTGCACCCACATGACTATTTCTGACCAATGATTCATGAGCAGATATGACCTTTAGTGAGTAATATGAGACCTTCCAGAACTCTCCTCCTCTCTCTGCCTAAGCAAACAATCTGATACATCAGTTTGGATCCTGGAGTAAAAACACTGTAAAAAATCCAGAACAGCTGTGTTAGTCATGTAGCATGAGCAAGAAACAAAGTGTGCTATTTTAAACCACTGAGATTTTTAGTACTTTTTGTTATTATAGTGTAATCTAGCCCAGCCTGATTACTATACTATTTTTATTAACTTCACATTCTTAGCATAATTCCACCTACTGTATACATTTATTTTAGCTCCCTAAACACATTTTGATCATAGTACTTAACACCTAAATTACATTTATATTGTCTCCCTTCTTTATTAGTCCATAATTTTCTTGACAGAGATATCTCACTCATCTTTACCTTTTTAGCCCTTAGTACATTTCCTTTATATAGTAGACATTCAACACTATTGATTTGAACTGAATTCAATTTTCCTTATGAGGATGTTTCAGGTCTGTGCTCAAATGGTGAATGAGCTAGTGATGATTAACTTTTTAAAGGTTTTTATTAAAATACTGTTAACATACAATATTATTAGTTTCAGGTATACATCATAGTTATTCAACACTTATAAATACCTAAAGAAGTGATCATCATAATATGTCCAGTAACCATCTGATACCATACCATGCTGTCACAATATTATTGACTGTATTTTCTATGCTGTACTTATTTGTTTTATACCTGAAAATTTCAAAGCTATATTTCCCTTTACCTTTTTTACCCTTTTTAAAATTTTTAATTACAGTTGACATTTGATATTATTTTATATTAATTTCAGTTGTACATCATAGTGGTTAGATATTTATATAAGTGAAGAAGTCATCCCCATTACTAGTACCCAACCGGCACTATAAATAGTGATTACCATATCACTGACTATAGTCTCTATGCTTTACTTTACATCCCCATGTCTACTTTGTAACTATAATTCGTACTTCTTAATCCCTTCACTTACTTTATCCTGACCCCTATCCACTCCCACTCTTACCATAAATCTATTACCTATCTGGTACCATACATAGTTATTACAATGTTATTGACTATATTACTTATGTTATACTCTACAGCCTCATGACTATTTTCTAACAACAAATTTGTACTTCTTTACCCATCCCTTCCAATCCACCTGCCATCTGGCAACATTCAGAATGTTCTTTCTATGATTTTGTTATGCTTGTTTGTTTTGTACTTTAGAATCCACATATAAGCAAAATTACATTGCATTTGCTTTCCTCTGTCTGACATACTGCACTCAGCACAAGACCCTTGAGGTCTATCCACGGCCCCACAGATGGAAAGAACCCATTCCCTTTTGTGGCTAAGAACTATTCCATTGTATGTATGTATTATTCATTCACTCATTCACCCATTCATGCATCAACAAACACCCAGTCTGCCTCCATATCTTGGCCACTATAAACAACACTGCAATGAACATATGAAAAAACATGTCCCCTAGAAGTAGCATTTTTGGTTTCTTCAGATAAATATCCAGAAGTGAGATTACTGGGTTCTCTTTGACTCTTGTTACAGCCTTTTTTAAAGTCTATCTTGTCTAGTGTGACTATTGCTACCCAGCATTTTTTGGGAGGTGGGGGGCAGGGGTTCTGTTTTTATGAAATATTTTTGTATCCCTTTATTTTCAATTTCTGTGTGTCTTTGATCTGAAGTGAATCTCATTGTAGGGACCATAGGTAAGGGTCTTATGTTTTATCCATTCAGCCACCCTATCTTTTGATTGTAGTATTTAATTCATTTACATTGAAAGTAATTATAGGTAGATATATAGTTATTGCCATTTTATGAGGGGAGACACCCCCAAAATAGAATTTATTTATAAAAAAATGTGTATTTATTCTTACATGTTTAAACTTCAGTCACCTTCAAAGTACACTCTGATGTAATGCATCTATTGAGATGCTTTTTCCACTGCTTTAATTATTGAACTTGTCCATTGTGATGCCTTTTAGTGTTTCTGCTGCTTTTTGTTTCACCTCTTTTACACTGGCAAAACATTTCTTTCTGAGGACGTTTTTCAAATGGGGAAACAAAAAAATGTTGCTCAGGGCAAGATCAGGTAAACAGGGAGGGTAGGGCACAGGGGTCATGCCATTGTTGGTCAAAAACTGCTGAACACTCAGAATGGTATAGGCAGGTGCATTGTCATGGTGGAAGAACCTGTCATATGTTTGCTAAAATTTGGGACAGTTCTTCCACAAATCATGACCCAATCTTCTCATAACTTCCAGATAATAATTTTGGTTGTCTGTTTGACATGGAGGAAGAAATTCCAAGTGCAGTATCCCTCTCACATAAAAAAATAATAATAATTTCATATTTTGGGTCATCCCTCATATTATTCATATTTTTATTTATTTATTTTTGTCTTAAAGAAGTTCCTGTAATATTACTTGTAATATTACTTTTCTGGCAATGAACTCCTTTAGCTTTTTCTTGTCTAGGAAGTTCTTTATCTGTCCATTGATTCCAAATGATAGCTTTGCTGGCTAGAATATTGGTTCAGCTATACTTGAGGTAATTCTCAATAATAATTTATCTGTAGTTTAGTTTTAATTTTGATGTGGTTATGAGAGAAGGCAAGCACAGTGTTTACCTAATCTTCCATCTTTACTAGAAATAATAATTAATCTTAAGTAACACTTTTTGGATTTTTGACTCAAAGTTAATAAAGGAAAAATAATTATGTCAATTTGATCTAGCAAAGTATAACTTAAATTTAGCAGGTAAATTTGACTTTTGATTTTAGCTGTGTGGTATCTAATAATTTATTTTGGAAACTATTTATTAGTTGTCCACTTATTTTATGCCAGACAATGTTCTAGACTGTTAATAAAAATCATTTTAAAAAAAAGTATTACTGAGGAATTAACAAGATTATTGCAGGCCACATAATGAATTAGATTTTCATTCTCTGATAAATTGGACAATAATATCTATGTTACTTAATAGACTTGTTGTAAAGTTTAAAGTAAACAATATGTGTGTAAGAGTTTTATAAATTTCAAAAAATTTTATAAATGTAAACATAAGATTTTTATTTTTTAAATTTTGAATAATGTATTTTTGTTAGTACAGTAGATTTTTCATTAACTGCTTTTGTCAGTTGCTTGAGTTCCAGTTAAGGGACAGTCTACTTATATTTATCTGGCATCTACCAACATCCATGGGTATGAGTTAACTGAAAGTTTGCTGTAATTATCCACATGAATATGTTTAATAATTCACTATTCTAGATATTCGGTGACTCATTTTATGTGACTAATTGGAGTTCACAAAGAAATAACTTAAAACTATTTGGTAACCATTGTAACCATTCTAAAATTTTAGATCAGTGTTTTAGTTTGAAAGAAGATGTGTATTATAAAAAGCAATAGCAATAAATATACCTTTAATTTGGCAGGAAACAATTCAAATTTCTAATATTAAAAAATAAAAGAGTGCTGATTTACTGTATATTTAGTATGGAATAATAATTAAGAATGGATAATAGGTAAGAAGGGAGAAGACAAATTATTGTCATCACTAGTCATAAAATGATTGATCTAAATGTATATGATTCATTCAAAGGAAAAAATTTATGATTTTTAATATATATAAATGATACATATTTAAAGATAAGTTTATGCTTAATGTGCCAGTGTCAACTAATATATATAAACACCTACCAAAAATACTACCTTAAGCAGATTTAATGGAACATTCCCTAAACAGTGGTTTATTTCGTATCTCAGTGGGAGAAATGAAGTCACTTCACATGTTTCTAGAGAATTTGCATTCTATTTGACATATGAAATACAGCAGCTTCTCAAATAACATCGTTCTGTTCAATGTTGTTTCCTCATAACATTGATGAGATTCTATAGGATCTTAAATCTTGTTTAAATCAATTAGTCTGTAGTAAAATTGGTTTTATTGTATGTTGTTTAGTAAAACAGTTTCACTTAAAGTTCCAGACCCTATTGATGATATTAAGTGAAGACTTACTTTACATCAATGTATTTATTGTGCTTTTTAAATATGCCATCAATAATTATCTTTGGCATTCATTCGTGTAAAGAAATGTTGATTGAGTGTTCATTCTGTCCCAAATGTTGGTTGGCCTGATAAATACAAAAGTGAGTTTCAGAGTTTCTGCCTTCAAAGAGCTCATGATGTTTTGCAAATGTTTATGGCTTTATACAGAGAAATACATTAGGTTGAACTCCATGAAGTTGTTATAGTCGTAATAAAATTTAAAATAATTTGTAAGATAAAGATGTGGATATTAAGAAGCCTAAAAACTAGTAGGATACACATAAAACAACTAGATAAGTAGTGTGACTTCTTCATAATTTCACATATTATTTCAAGCAATAAATTGACCACAGTTAAACAATCCAGAAACACGATGGCTGTCTGGAAAAAAATCCAGCCATAAATGCCTCTATTTTTCATATTATATGGCTGGATACTTTCTGTACAGCCTCAAAATTTTCTGTGCTTATCTTATATATGTTCTATATATAACAATCTGTCAGAGAGCATGGTGTTCTCCAAAAACTAAATATTTCTAATAATACATGTTAATTCATATGGGAATTTGAATACTTGAACTTACATTGGGATTTAAGAAAAAAAATACCTTTCCTATCTCTAAGGCAGGGTACCAGCAGTATAGCTTAGCCTAAACTCCATAGATAAAATTAATTGCTATGAATCTGGTGGAGAAAGGACGAAGTGACTATCTTTGGTCATGTGGAGGCTGATATATGGCTGTCAAGGAGCCAGGCAGGGGCAGAGCCCACTATAAGATTCCAGTTCAAGGATGAGGGCAATTCGGGTTGCCTTATATTATATTATTTTTGTATGTATAACAACTTTATAAGTGAAATCAATTTGATCCTCCCTTAGCTTTCTGTGTGGGTCCTGATTGGCTGAAACTGTTTGGATGGCCTCCCTTTGTCAGTTACTGATTTAAGAATGGGCTAACAAGCCAGGACTATATCAATCAGTCATAATATTCTTCTAGTTATAGGCTTCAGTTCAGGGAAGGACATATCTGAATGGTTCTAATCAGAAAAAAACACAGGATTCTGTTTGGTGGTTAGAAAAAGAGAAGGTATTCATCTCTGCTTGGACGTGAACCAGAAAGCACATATTTCTGGAAACTACTAGCAGACATCTTGTGGCATGGAGAAGTCAAAATACAGAAGAGGGTAGAAGCAAGAGAATGACAAGGCAATGGAGCTGAAGAACAGTAACACTGTGAATTCTATTTCATTTCCAAGATTCTCAAATGTCAATAAAGCCTTATTAAGTCAGTAATGCTATGAGTGAATTGGAGAGGCCTAATTGGATCTGGGACAGAGGACTATGGTGTCCCCTCCCCCATACCTGCTATCCCCTGCAAAGTATAATTATGCTCACCAGGAGGGTCATTAGCTACAGAGAGCACTACCTGATGAGACAGCTGGAGGAAAAGAAGCAGAGAGACTGCACTCAGCATGCATGTAGCAGAACCCTAGGAAATTCTCAAGAAATATCTGGGCAACACTTGGTGACAGTTAGGGGGGCACTTGCCATCATAAAATACTCAAGGAAGATATTATTACAGAGCAAACATTGACTTTAAATCCATTATTTTAGGTGTGCAATAATATGTAATCTGTGTACTTCCTATAGCAATTTAATCTACGTGTTTTCTTGCACCTGAAAACTTAATGTGATCAGATTTTCTTATTTTTTAAGTTGCTAAAGAATTTTTCCTCTTATGTAGATCATTTTTCCCTAGATATCTTAAAATACTCTTTAAAAAGATTATTGCACTTTACTATATTTAGCAACCTTTTACCCAGCACTGTGGAGTAGGGAGCAGGAATATCATAGGTTGCAGTCCATTAAGATTCTTGGGTATGGCCATTGCCCACAGCTGGATTCAGATGACATGGCTGCCCTTTGTAAGCCTCCTAACTCATTGGTACCCAGTCAAATGGTCCCCTTGGTCATGTCACTATGTCCCCAGAGGCTGTCTTTTGGCTTATTTTATGCTTTCTAAGCTTTTCTTTTTCTCCTCTCTGATTCTCCATTGTAAATCCAGAGAGAATTAGAGTTTAGTTTTACTTTGTCCCCTCTATCTATGCCATAGTAAAAATAAAACTAGTTATAAAGGATTTTTTCCCTAAAACCATGGCTTATACAACAATTTGTGTTTTGTGTCCTAGAAAGACAAAAGTTAATTTCATATGTTTCTCTTTGCCTTTGGCTGTGCCTCATTTCTCTGTAGTGCTGGAGTCCAATGTGGACTTTGCAAGAATGTGTGTGTGTGTGTGTTTGGGTTGAAGGTAGACAAAGGTGTTATAGTGATTAGTGAACATCCTTGGTAAATGTGGTACCACGCAGTCTATACCATAGTGGTACAATATTTACAAAATGCATATCAGTGCTAAACTATGTGGCATAGAGATAAATATTCTAGAATGTCACAGAGAAGGATGAATTCAGTGAGAGCCAGGGAATCAAGGAAGCTTCCTTAGAGGACAAAGGAATTCGTGAAATTAAAATAGACAAATCTAATAAGTCAGGGAATTCTAAGTTAGAAGAGCAACAGAGCAAAAGCACAGATGATGGAATAAATTAGTATGCTCTTGGAAAAGTAAGGAAGTTCACACAAGTCTCTTTGTAATATTTAATGGAGTGTGGAGGGAATTAAGATAGCATTTATACAGTTGAGTTATGAAAGATCCTGAACGTAAGTCACATTTGTCTAGATTTTATGAGATAGAAAGTAAGGATATATTTGAAAGGGTTACAATATAACAATAGTTATTTTATTTTTTAGGGAATGGGTATATTTGTTTACTGATCTGCCCTTCAGTGAGTACATGATTTTTTAAAATATATTTAAATAAAGAGTTTTTAAAAATGACAGAAGTGTGGGAAACTTGCCCAATCCTCTTTAATAGATATAACTTGGACCAGCTTCTGCTCAGTAAGGACCAAATTGTTTTGAATCAATATTGATCATTAAATTATATCTGTCTCTACTTTAGATTAGTCATTCCATGGCTAAAGGTGAGAAATGTTCCCCAAACAGTTCTACTGTGGACATAGACAATTCCCATAATAGAGACACTTATGCAGCCACATTCGTACAGTTTTAAGTAGCTGTCCTTCCAGAAGCATGAGGTGTTTGGTGTTCTTAATAGGTAATTTTTATACACAAAACATTATTCACTAATTACTTTAATTTTAAAATTAACATAGAATATATTAGAAGTATAAACTCATAAATCTAGTTCTCCCTTAATTTATTAAGCTTAATCTTACATCATGTTATTGTATTTTAACAATCACTGTTAAGAGGGCTTTTATGACTTGAGAAATTCAGCTTATTTAAATATTTTGAGCTGCCTTTATAAATTCAATTTTTTCTGTTTCTTTATTGAGTATTTTACATTTTTTGATTAACAAATAAAATTTACCCAAGTAATCAAATAATGCTTGCAGAACCAATATATTCAGTATATGAATATGGTCAGTCTTAAGTTATTTTAAATGTCACAGCACTCTTAAATACATCAGATTCTCAAAAGTTTCAAATAAAACAGCAATCCAAATTCATCACTCAATAACATGATTAATTTCAAATCTGTTAGGTAATTCATTAGGCTAAATTCTCTTAAATATTATAAGTTCTTATATTATCAAAAATGCATAGATAATTTCTTATAAAAATATGAAACTTATAAATTTGATTTTGTTCATCATTTCTCCATTTAACTCTACATTTCCTCAGGGTTAAAAAAAATCCACCCCACTCAAGAAACCAATTATGGAGTTCCCTTTCCAGACAAATTCTTAGAATTGCCTTCATAAGTAGTCAGGATTGTTTCTCAACCATAGCCATGACCAGTGTGGGAGCTGCAGATGCAAACATCTGGAAGGAGAGATAGTGCTGCAAATGAAGTGGTATCCAGCTTTAGGTCTACAGTAAAGTTCCACTTCACTAAATTCCCCCTTTCATTTTAAATTATTTAAATTAATTCTTTCAGTGAAAGGATTTAGTGAAGTGTAATTCTTAAATTAGTTAACTTTCTTCCTACTACAGTTGTTTTGTGTGTTTTTAAAATATCTTTGGCTCTTTTAAGACATTGAGTGACAACATACTGGATTTTGCATTTTTCCTTTTACTTTTGCAGCTCCATATCATACTTTCTAAGACCACTCTAGCATTCAAATGACAACACCAAATGGTGAAATATTGCCTAAGCAATATTTGACGTGTAAGAGAAAATTCTTCCCTACTTTATATTTCTCTAATATACCAATAAACCTGAGTACCTTATGGTCTGTTGAAATTCAATGTATCTTAAGAACATTATCATGAACAAAACACAGTTCTTGTCCTGCCATAATATATGTTGTTAGGAAAATAGATAAGCAAGGAAAATTTTGAAAGTCCTTTGTAATGTTGGCTCTGGAACTAATAAAAGAGGGAACTAAACTTTTTCTTGGAATTACCAAGGTATTTTTCTCAAGAGAAAACACTTGATTTGCATTAACCTTTCAAGTTACTTTAATGCTTTTTATTTGGGTAGTGGTTCTCAGAGTGCCGTCCCAGACTGGGAACGGCATGGACATCACCTGGAAATTTGTTTAAAATACCACTTATCATTTCAAATCTACTAAAACAGAAATTCTTCAATGGGGCTCTGAAATACTGATTTAATTCGTCCTCCAGGGGAGTCATGTGCAAGTTTAAGAACCACTGCATTGGGATCACAGTAAGTTCAGTAAGAGTGATCTCAAACGTATGTGCATCTGAAGAGATGACCATGTCCCAAAGTGGAGATATAGATGGGATGTGCTATGAGGAGTTTAATAGACTTCTGATTCCTCAGCAAAGGCTACTAATTCTGGTTTTGGATACTCAGCTCCACTATAAACAATGTTTGGGGAAGAAAAAGGTGCCAGATCTCTCAAATGTTAACTACTCAAAAACATATTGCATTTAAACATCTTTAAGTGATTCTGAACTTAATGACTCTGGATGATCTGTTCTAGGACTGTCAGCAAATGGTGAAAAACTAACAAATAAAAGACTTTTGAGTTATGTTCTTTATAGCTAGTTTAGTTCATAAAAGTGCAGTGAAAAGTAAACAAACGAACAAAAAACTACTAGTCTTCTGGATAGTTTTCTGTTGGGGAAAAATAGAAGTAGAATGAGCAGGCTTTCGACAAGACAGTAGCTCTTCTATTGCAAAATCTCTTTAAGCTAATCCTATTTTAAATCACTAATACAAAGTACATAAATGAAAGGAGCTAAAAAAATTGCAAAATGTAAACAAAAGCTTGGCCTTAGCGTCTTATGACATATTTAACAAATTCCAAGTCCATCAAGATCAAGATCTTTGAAACAGTGGCCCCTGTCCCTGCTTTCTGTCCCCAGAGAACCAGCAAAACAGTTGTTGAAAGATGTGACATGAGACACCAGATCAGGTAAGAGAAATAACTTGTTCTCCCCAACAATAAATCCAAGATGGTCACTTAAAGCCCCAATGATTTCCCCAGATAATGTTCCAGCTTAAATATAAGACGGGAATTTTGTAATCAGCTATCGTTACTTAACTCTACATTTACCCAGTGAGGTAAGAAAAGCTCTTCAGGAATTTGAGGAGAATTTGGTAAAAGTCCTACTTTGGCATAATTAATTAAGATAAAATTTTCCCATTTATATTAGTAATAATCCAAAAAGAATGAGTTTGGTTTCTGAGGCTAACTTCTTTTTTTTACCAGGAAAGTTTGATTAAGGATTAAAACATTAAAAAGTGTAGGACATGGGGTTTGATTTATGGAATCAACTCTGGATTGCCTTTTCATATAGGGACTACATCAGAGGAATAAGACAAGAATAGAGAAAAATTTGTTTCAGCCTTCAAAGCACAAAGTAGGGAGCATTATAAAATATGTTTATAAATATTATTTAGATTGAAGTTGAATAAATGTTTTTCAGTCTAGTTGTGGCAGATAGACATACTCAAGAGCAAAGAGATTTTTATCAGTAAACAGAAAAATTACTTCTATATTGTGAAAAGTGAGTTCACAACCATGTAATAAATCTTGAAAAATAAGTATTAGATAAATGTAACCTATTAATATCTACCATAGAGTGCACAAAAGAGACTATTGTATTTTAGTCTGTACACAATAAATTATAACATGAACTGTAAGAGTCAAAGAAGTTACTCTATAACAATAAATGGTATCTCTATTTAAGTTCTAGTGCCTAAAATAGATCAATGAATTAACTCTATAATGGATAATAAGAAAACTTGTTGCTTCTTAGTGATATTTTAATAAAGCCATAAGGATAGACATCCAAACTAGAGCATTTTGTGTGAAAAAGTTATTGAATGACATCTTACTCAAACCTGAGAGAGGAGGGAGGGGAAGCTAGATATAGGGTGATGGAAAGAGAAGTCACATTAGGTGGTGAACTTATTATACAACAAGTTGACAACGCACTGTGGAATTGTATGCCTGAAACCTATGTAATTCTTGCTAACAGATGTCACTCCAACAAAAGTCTATCAATAAAAATGAATTTTTTTAAAAAAAGGCAAACCTGGGGCAAGATGAAAAATATGCCAGATTTTTTGCATGTCTCTATAATGGAATTTTTTTTCCCATAGAAAGCTACCACTTCCAAAATAAAACACTCCTTTGCCAGTTAGCCTTTTTCTTGAATGGCAAGACTACTTCAAATCTTACGACTCCCTCAATAATGGATCTCTATAGCTTGTACAACTAATTCCCAGTGCAGCCTCAGCTTTCAGCTCTTCACATCCATAAACTGAAAATTAACAGCAATTTTACATTATGTCACTGTGACTCCAACCATGATCATAAGTGTTTAAAAAAATACAGCATGATATAATTTCCATATGTGTGTGTGTGTGTGTGTGTGTGTGTGTGTGTGTGTGTGTATATATATATATATATATATATATATATATATATACAAATAATTTTTTGAGGTTTCAAATACTGCATTTTCCAGACCTACTTACATAAATACAATGATACTCTATCAGAGAGGGCATTATTTTTATTTCACTTGTTTTAGTGTTAAATTTATTGGGGTGACATTGGTTAGTAAAAATTACATAGATTTCATGTGTACAATTCTACAATACATCGTCTATGTGCTGTGTTATGTATTCATCACCCAGTCAGTTCTCCTTCCATCACCATACAATTAAGTTCCATCCCCTTTTCCCCCATCCCCCTCCCCTCTTTCCCTCAGGTAACCACTACTAAACTATAGACTGTGTCTATGAGTTTTTGTTTCTTTCTTGCTTTCAATTTTATGTTCCACATATGAGTAAAATCATATAGTTCTTGGTTTTTTCTGCCTGGCTTATTTCACTTAGTATGATGATCTCAAGGTCCATCCCTGTTGTTGTAAATGGCCTTATTTCATCTTTTCTTATAGATGACCAGATAGTTTTTAAACATTTAAGTAAGAAAAACCTTATGGTGAAATAAGGGCCCTTGACATAAGTTACACCATGTTATGAATCACACTCCATTTTGTTATGAGCTGTACTTCATTTTAAAAATGTATTGTGTTGCTAACTGCCCTGGGACTTTTCCACCCACGCTCCTGATACTGCCAGAAACCCGAGTCCGTCAGATTCCAAGAAACACCCATGTGCCCAACTTTACTTGCTAATCTTTGCTTCCATAACTCGCTTGGCTAATCTCCCTCTCCCCGGTTTTGCCTTTAAATACTCTCCCCTGAGTTTGCTAGGGGATGCGAGTTTTTTTGGAGGTTAGTCTGGTCATGGTCACTGGCTTCTGGAATAAAGACTCCTAATTCGGCCTTTCTGTATGTGGTGAATTTATTACTTGCTGTCCAAACACAACAATGACGTAAACTTGAACTAGCACATTGTTTTCTTGATTCACAGGGTTTGAAGAGACACTGAATGAATAGTCTTCCCTAAGGCAATATTTCATGTACTTTCTATAGGTCTGTGAAATGCCTATAATGTAGTCAAATAAGACTTGCCTCAGGTTTAATATCTTCTGTTTATTAGCACAATACTGTGAATCTGCTCAAGACAATTGCACACTTTTAACCTAGCAGTTTAAACCAAATTCAATCAAGTATGCATTAGCACACTGACTCACTATCAAGTACATCAAGGATTTAGGGTTCAATTCATAAATTGCTTAGCAAGATGAATATCCTCTCTCTCCTGCCTCCTTGTTGCTCTTCCAGTGTCACCACCCCATGCGGAGGATTATCTATCACAGTAGAAAAGTAGCTTTATCCTTACTGTCAAGTAGAATTAGGAGGTTAACTCTTAGAGACAAATTTATAAGACTTATGGTCTGTTGTTCATGAGACAACAGGATTTTTATTTGTGATTATAAATAGACATATTTTCAAAAGAAAATGTCTATCAATCTCAAGAACGTGAACCTTGTGTGTGATGATTTTTCTTTTTATATTTAACAGCAACTGCCACTCTGTTTCCTATAAGTAGCAGATTAAAAAAAAAACAAACCTGGAAGTCTTTTTTATTTCTCCTATCTAGGTTGAGCTTTATTGTCATTTTGTGTTCTCTCAAAATACATGTATTTATTTTTGAAGTAAAATGTGAGACATTGATAAAACAGTTTATTTCTTATTTAAATACTTTTTATTTTCTTCTTCTAAATCTGTACTAATTCTTGGTTTACTTAACCAGGTTTGATTTTTCAGAAAATTTTTTTAGAGTTCTTATTATCAGTCCATCACAGACGCTGGTTGGAATACAGCATCCAACAATATGTTCCTTGCCTTTATATAACTTATATCCTAGTGGTAGTAGAGGGTGAAAGTAAATAATAAATAGGTGAATAAACAGATAAAAACAAGGATGTAATTTACCATGACAATAAGTGATACGAAAAAATTAATCAGGATACTACAATAATAGAAAACTAATTTGGAAGAATTTCTCAATTTCTCTTTTTAATTAAATTCAATTAATTTTTACTTTACTTTGTATACTAACTTTGAACCAAGTCCTGTTTGATAATGGGTCTACAAAGGTAAAAAGATTTGGCTTGTACCTTAATACAATTTACATTGCAGCACAGAGAGAGAACTGAAACAAATACAACAGACAGTGATCAGTGCTCTAATAAGCCCTCTATAGTCAATGGAATGGAAAAATCCCCTGATGCTATCTAAAGAGTAAAGAAGACTTCATATAGCAAAGGACAGCATAATGGATCATTGAAGAAACAATCAGAATTAATACAAGTGGTTATTAAGTTAAAGAACATTTCTGATAGATGTGCAAAAGCATGGCCATTTAGTTCACGTACATCTGGGGACTTCTGTACAGTATGAATAAGAGCATCGTGTTGTCAGATACCAGGTCATGAATGTTTGTGTGTTAGATGTTAGTGTTTAGACTTCATCTTGAAGGCAGTAGGGAACTGGTGGAGAATTTTAAAAAGAGTAGTAGTGGATTTTAAAGAGAATTTTTTATTAAATGGGATAGAGATATCATTCCAGGGAATGGATGGAGTACAGGAAGGGGCAGAGACAATGATGAGGAAACATTACAGTGAGTAAGGGCAAGATTCATAAGGGCCTAAACTCGTGATTAGCACAGTGTAGGCTTTAAATAATTTTCTGAGGTGAAGAATACTAAATGAATTCCTGAATTAGAAGAGGGCCAGATAAGAGAATGACTTAATGAAAATGGCATGTGATTTAAGTGAACACAATGATGGCTTGTTGTTCTGAAGAAACATAATGTATTACATTAATAACTCATAACCTTAAGCAAAAGAACTGGTAGGTGGAATGAGCCTATTTCCCAACCCAGGTGTTGTAGAGCAGTAATTTTCAACTAGGGTGATGTTTCCCTTCAGGGAACATTTGACCATTTATGGAGACATTTTTGGTTATCACAATCTGGAGCCCGAAGGAGATGCTAATGGCATTTAGTAGGTAGAGGCCAGGAACACTACTAAGCATTCTACAATGCACAGGACAATCCCTCACAACAAAGAATTATCCAGACTAAAATGTTAGTAATGCCAAGGTTGAGAGACCATGGTCTAGAGAAGAATAATCCCTCTAAGTGTGAGTAAGTCTAGCCAGCACAAATCCTAAGGAGAAGCTACTACATTAAAGGTGGTGTCTAGAAGAGGCTTCACTCAAAGATTTAAAATGACTTTAGCTCTAGGTCCACAGCTTTGTTTAAGTCAGTCCTTCATCTCTGCTATTTTTTTTCCTATGTCTTCCGAAAAGACACAACTAAAGGAGATATCTGTAGGACACATCTTCTTGACACTTACTTTTATGTAATATGCACACATATTGCTGTTGGTCACTATACATGCTGGAATTTTTTTATCACTTAGGGGGAGAAAAGCAGCACTAACATAGTTTATAGGTAAATACAACCAAATTTCAAATCCTGTGTTTAATGGAATGATGTAGTCAACAGAGAGAGGATCGATATGGAATTAAAATATCTGAGATTAGTCTCAATTAATGATGATAATAGCTATTATTTACTGCATGCTTATTAGCCATATATCCTTCATAACTTTAGATGTATTGTCTCATATAATTCCTGAATATTCATATGAGGAAAATAGAATACCTGCATGTTTTCAGACAAGGAAATCAAGACACAGGAGAGTTCGCTGACTTGGCAAAGTCCTATGACTGTCAAGTGTTGGGGTCACTGGTCATATCCAAGTATCCACCTCTGGAATAACACTCATACCTACAAGGATGCTGCCTCTGTGATTACTCATGCTGATTATTAAAATACTACCCTGTTTTACATGTGTACAAAAAAATACAATCTTTCCTGGAAATGAAATGGGAACAGATATACAACGGTGTCACAATGGCTCCTTAATAGAATCTGTTGAAGCATTGAAATTTGGCAAGGAAAACTGAGATTAAGGTTTTGTTGTTCTCCCTTAAATGATGAATTCTAGTGGGGAGTGGGTAGATGATTTTTGTTGGTCTTAGATTGAGATGACAACTATTCCTTTTCTCAACTGAATAGTAAAAAATTTAGCTGTTAGAAAACTTGAAATAAAAGAAAATTAATGCAGTTCTTATAAAATTAAAAAATAATATTGCCCGTAAGTATTATGCAGACTTTTTGTCTTCTGTGGTAAAACTTTTGAAAATGAAAATTTATCTAGTGAGGAAGAAAAATCCATATAGGAATAAGTCTTTTTAGAACCTAACACAGCTTTCAATAAGTAACTTCTGTATTGATTTTACTTATATAATCAAATAGAGAATAAAGTAAATAATATATGAATTAGGTCCCAAGCATACTAAACACTTGGCAGTAGTCATCTTGAAATACATTTTTTTTTAAATTTTTGGTCAAAGTAATAAAATTATAACAAAAATTTGTCTTTTTTTCTTTCCAAAATTATGATTCAATGATTTGTCCCCCCAAATAAAAGAATAAATGAAATAAAATAAACATACCAACTTTTAAGTATTGTTAAAAGTTGTCTTCAACAATTGTTAAGCTTTGCTTTCTCCTAGGGATACAAAAAACTAAATATTTTGACTGAATATGGCCATTTGAAAGTAATTTAAAAATATTCCCAGCACCAGGCACAGCATCTTACACATAGTAGGTTTGTACTAAATGTTGAAATATTTCAGAAAAATTGTTCCCAAGGTTTAAAGTGGTTAACAGGTAGTGTCTAATTTGACATAAACATAGTATGTCTGACAAAGATGGCGAACCCAAGGAATTTATAAGTACTTTGATTAATTTGCCTAAGCATTATATGACAGAACTAGGGCCAGTGTCTTCAGGAGCAACTCGCACTAATGTGTTAAGAATGAAGGATACATTTTATAAGGATATTTCACTAACTCTCCATAGACCACCTTCACCCACATCATTTCATATAGTTCTCTAATGTTCTTACAAAGACAGTGTTATAGTATTCCCATTTTACAGACTCAGGAAGATTTTATAACCACCTTAATGTCAAAATAGAATTTGATTATTAGTCCTCAGACAATTAAATCAGAATGCATTTCTAAATTACAGTTTTTATGTATTTCCTCAGTCCATTTTGAAACTGGAACCTGTTTAACCCTCTTTTCAAGTAAGAAAACAGTCATTTCTACCTTCATTTGAACACGATCCCTCTCAAGTGTGGGAAGCAGCCCAGAGTTCCAGCAAAATTACTTAAAAATTTTTCCACAGTCTCATCCCAACCCTCCGAACAATCCTTATGGTTTTAATGATCTTGGAACCAGACTTACTGCTTTATTATATCATCCAGGGATAGTGCTCTTTTAGCAGGTTCAGAGCTTATGGGTTTTCTCCAGTCCCTTACACTTGAGTAGTGAGTTGAGACATCCTTTTCTCTTTGCTTTCTGACTCCCCCCAACTAATAGTTCTCCTCTTTGGAGCTACACCTAGAGAAATGGGCCTGTGTTTGTTAGCATACACTAGTGCCACATCCACTTGCTCAGTTCTGGCATGGTTATATTACTCAGCATCTTATTCAAGCAGGGGAGGCCAGTCACTGTCACAGTTAACTGGTAAAGAGTTTACTGGTTTGGGAAACTCAGTAGGTGGTGGTGTGACATTAGGATGAATGCTTTTGTTCCCTTATTGCTCACAGAAAATGTCCTATATTCCCTCAGTCCCTGTACTAAAGGAATGCGTGTAGGTACCTCTAAATGGAATTTACTCCTTTAATAACTTTACCAGGACCAGTGAGCAGGGGTTTTTACTTTTTCTCTCTCTGGGTTTGTTTGTTTGTTTGTTTGTTTTTGGTGGTGGTGGTGATGAGTTGTTTTTTTTTTCCTTACCTGAGAATAGAAAAAACAGAAAAAAAATTGCCCACATTAATTTTTGTGCACAGATCATGATAAGAATGTTCTCCATGATAAATAAGCCACAGTTCCATTTTCTTTGAGGATTCAGCTCTTGCTGCCATTCCTTAGTAACTTGGGTTTACTTTTTTCATTCATCAATCAGTAGCTTAAACTGTCACTGATTTAAGAAACCACGTGGCAAATTCCTGCTACAGAAATGCAACTTGTTTGCTTAAAAATAAATTAAATTGTTAACCAAAGAATTCAGAAACAGTCCCATAGAAAAATCCTTTTCTTTACTAAGTATGTATTTATATAATTTGTTTATTTTAAAGCCTATCCTTTTTAATTTAACTTTGAATTTACCTAGCAGGGAATTCTGCATTATTAACTGCTAGTTATAAATAACACAGTAAGAACATCACTGGGAAAAGTTAAGGCAAGACAGAAACATGAAAGATTATAATTCTTTTTGATTTTCCTCTTTGGGAATAACAAAATTTTTTTAATTAAATTTATTGGGTGACATTGGTTAGTAAAATTACATAGGTTTCAATGTACAATTCTATAATATATCATCCAAATATTTGAGTAATAGAATGTTAAGATGAATAGTCAGTATAAATAATGGGTACAATATACTTACTTCTTTAAGTCTGATGATTTTGTTTTTAGTAAACAAGCATTCTTAAACTCCTTCTAGTCTTTTCATCAAAGAAATAATTATAATTACTTTTTTCCATATAAGAATAGGAAATAACTTAAAATGGATCAAGTGCTTACTTTACTAAAACCTGTGCTTATACTCTTCTGTTGTTAAATCAAGAGGAATTGCTAGGATCTTATGTTTAATGCCAATCTCTACAGCCCACTTTCTGAAATATCACAGCTGAAATTGATGTGTTTACAGTGATGTGTTCACTGTAAAATTAATTCATAACTAGTCTCAAAGAGATGATAAAAGAGAATATGCATGATTTGTAAGAATTTGTGATACTTTGTGTATTGTGGGCAAAGTGGAATTTTCTTTCTATCACTAGTATAAGAAAGTTTAAATGAATGTTAAAGGTTAATCATACTGTTACTATTATTATGGAGTGGTTAAGTTTCAAGGAGCTAGATTTTAAAAATATTTACAATACCAAGGTAAGTCCCAATGTTTAGCTTCATCTCACGGCCCTTGGGCTTTACTTGTGTTTACCTCTAACTCAGTAGTGGAAGGACAAGTCTCCAAACACTTCAGAATCTTTGAGCCATAGAAGTTAAATATGCATTCATGATATTTAAAGCAAATATCAATTAGAACTATAAGAATCAAAGTAAGGTTTTTCTAATAGATTGAGTGAAAATATTAAACAAAGAAAAAATGAACAAACAAACAAAAAAATCCATGGACACAATCAATAGTTTAATGTTTATTTGGGGACAAGTGGGGAGGGAATGGGAGCAGGGGGAGGGAAGAAGAGAGGAGGGATGGGGAGCTAAATATATGGTGATGGAAAGAGAACTCACACTAATGGTGAACTTACTATACAATGAGTTGGCAATGCCCCGTAGAACTGTACACCTGGAACCTATGTAATTCTCGCTAACAAATGTTACCCCAATAAATTTAACAATTTTGTTAAACTTAATAACTGGTATTTGCTCTTTGAAACCAGAAGGTTTTTATTAAAGAGATTAAAGAGATTTTTAAGTGATCTACAGACTGGATTAAATAGAGCATAAACTATTATCTATTTCATAGGTTTCAAAGACTTTTAACACTTTCACTGTGTTGACTTCAAGATTTTTTTTCAAAATGTGTCAAAATCTACAAAAATGTTAATGTTTTTACTATTTTATGAATTTGATAATAACATTTTGAGCTGCTTTGTATATAAATTACATTATTTTTATTTTAAATTTTATGATAATAAATTTACCAATATATTGAATTTTAGCAAAAAATAAACATACTAAGTGGCATCAGTTAGATTTAAGTATAGATAAATTAGAATCTAATGGCATTGATGACATAAAAAATTTATTACAAAAATGTTATACAATATGGCATATAATACATCTTTCTTGTTGATAGTGCAGGCCAACGAAAACATATTTTAAAATCTTGCAATTGGAGAAAAGTCCTTGAAACAGTTTCACACCGAATGACAATTTTTCAATAATTACAGTATTTATATTTTTAAGTAAATACAGTTAAGGTGATACATTTTATTAATATAAATGATTTTATTTTATACTTGAAAGTATAAAAATTTCCTATTGTTATTCAGTCTTGAAAAACACAAAAATATAACAACATTCACATACAGTAGAGGGAAAAGTTTTTTTAAGCTTATGGGGTAAACTCAAACACCACAGTCAGTGGATGAAAATATTCATTTGGATATATCTGAATGTTGCATCAAAAGTATTAAAGTATAGTTTAAGAAGAGTAAAAATAAATATATTCATGAGTATTTTTTAATATTTTTTAATGTGAAAGTAGTTGAAAGGTAGAAAGTGAGTACTTCATTTCAAATTTTTAAGGAAAAATTTCTAGAAAATGAACCATATGAGTAATTTGTGTTTTTATTAACCTTTAGTATTAACCTACAAACACTGTGAAGCTTGACTGATTTTTTTACAATTAATCACAAAAACAGGGCAGCCACATACATACTCAAGCCTCATGAAATTGGCACCTATCCTTAACTACTCTATGGACTTTTATGATGTCTCACCATTTCACATATGTTAGTTGCTCTAACCAAATATTGTACCTGTCGTACCTAATCTCTCTCTCCAGGGTCTATCTGGTTAAATACTAAAAACACAAACCAACTGTTATTTTCTATATGAAGGATGGTTGAACTGCCCTAAAGATTAACAGTATGTTTTACTGTGGCTCAAGTTTTTAAAATCTTGCTTAACAACAAAAGAACATAAATTTGATCTAGGGTAACAAAAAAAGATTTAATAAGTAAAAACAAGTATTTCTACATTATATATTTTTTTAATCAGTACTTTCCTATACATTTTTCGGATAGTTATGGTCAGTGTATGCAAAATTTTCTGGGCAGAACTGTTTCCTGGATCCTCCTTTTAGTTATGAAGACACCTTGTTCCTAGTGACATGTACCATTTTTTATCTTATCTCTGGACTATTAATCTTTTAATGGCATGAAGTATGTCATACCTAACTTGTATTTTTATAGCAAACCCCTGATACATATTTGATTCTCATTAAATTCATGGCTATGAAAAATTCCAAGGTACTTGGTTTTGCTTGAAGTTTCCTCCCAAGATCTTTTAGTTTTAGAAATACTATATCTAAATGTAGAGAGTGTGAATCATCCTAGATGTTTCCAAAATGAAATAAAACTCGGTTAAAAAAATGTGATATAAAGTTGATTTAAAGTTAGCCATGAGCAAAAAATTGTATAATGACTTTGAGACTTAAGTTTTTTATGGGGGGGTGGGAGCGGGGGTAGTTCTCTGGCTGGGAATTGAACCCAGGCCGCTACGTTGAGAGCACCAAAGCCTAGCCGCTACACCACCAGGGAATTCCCCTAAGATGTTATTTAGACCCTCATATTTATTGCTAGTAGAAATTTTGGAAAGTAACTTGATAAACTATGTATTTTATTTTTGATATAAGTAAAACATTTCATACATAAAGCTTTGTTTCTAAGCTTAAAACAAAATATATAAGTAATTGTTCAACAACAAAGAGATAATAAGTTTATTCAATGGAATATCAGGGAGTTTTTATAATTTATATGAAAGTGTTAATGTGATGACATTATAGGCAAAGAAAAATTTTGCATACATTGACAATAACTATCCAAAACATGTGTAGGAAAGTGCTGATTAAAATAAAAGTAAAATGTAGAATACTTTTTTTCACTTACTAAATCTCTTTTATTACACTAGAACAAACTTATGTTCTTTTATTGTTAAGCAAGATTTTTAAAACTTGAGCCACAATAAAACACACCATAATCTTTAGAGCATTTTTCTAAATACAGTTCTAAAATATTAAAGTTAGAATGTAAGTTAGAGAACAATAGTTTTCACACTTCCCTCAGGAAATAATAGTATGCCAAAAAGACACATGTGTGTTTGCATGTAGTGGGTAATGTGCAAAATCACAACCCCACACTTCCAATTTAACTAGTATAACTCTACTTTGATCTATTTTATTTATTGTGTCTCTGTAAAATATATTGTTTGAAATAATAATGCTGCAACTAAAATCAAAGAAGTTTGAAAAATACAGTTTTAGCATAAACTTCTTACAGAAAAGACATTGAGGCTTGGGAAGGCCGAATGAGCTAAATGGCAGTGGTATAGAATATTTTAGTCTTCTTAATATTCTCACTTCAGCATTCTTTCTGTTACACCTAAAAACATGCTTTTCCCTGAACTACCACATCAGCCTCCTCTATAAACCATACATTACTTTGTGCTAGAAAAAAATTACATCAAGTTAACTTGAAGTCTTAAGTGTCAAGTCAGGACCTGCCCTTTCTTGATTAACTCATTTAAACCTAACCAGTGTATGAAAAGTTTCCTTCTGAAAGGTAAATTCACTCTTGCTAAAACCCAACAATGTCAACAAATTGAAAAGTTCTCTTATACAGCAAAAGTGAATTTGCAAATATACAACAAATTAAGTGGAAGAGAAAATTGAAGTTGGTTATTTAAAGTATCACTTTTATTATTAAACCACACATACTGAATGATATTTATGATATTGTGGCTTTTTAAAAAATTAACTTCATTGAGATGTAATTTATATACAATAAAATTCATCCATTTTAATTGCAAAGCTCAACGAGCTTTAATACATTTATATACCTATGTAACAACTCTCACAATGAAGAGAGTGCACATATCCATTACCCAAAAACTTCTCTCCTGCTCCTTTTCAGTCAACCTCATCCTCACCCCAGACTTGAAAAAAAAACACTGATCTTTCTATTACCAAAGATTAGTTTTGCCTTTTTAATAATTATCTATCATTGAGTCTATTTTTGTGTCATTCCAAAGGCATCAGGTTAATAGTGTGTTATACAGATTGTACTTACTTTATGAAAGCATGATTATGCAATAGCCAAACATTCAGTTATGCTATGGAACAAAGGTTTTAAGCACAATAATTCAAAGCAACTAATACAATAGTAAGTAAAATTTTAAACAACAGCAGACAAGTTGAGCAAAGCCTTTTGATGTACATATTTTAAAAAATGGTTAAATTGTGAATTTTGAATACAAAAACTTTAAATTAATTTTATAATAATTTGAAAGACAAAGAAAAGCACCATTAGAAAAGGCTGGTTAATTGAATTACTCTTCAAATATAAGCCACATAAAAATTTAGGACTGAATGTCAGTCCATCAGCCCAGCAGTTACAGAACTGCTGCAGAGAATATGGTCTCTATCCCTAACATTGGAATGGGTTGGATCCAAGCACAGGCTCCTAATATTTTCTCTAACCAGCATTTTACATTGTTTCATATTAGAAAGGACAACTTTTCACTTTTTAGGTACAATATGTATTTTAAAATGCAGACTTGCTTTGAAAATAATCATACTGACTGTCCATGTCATACCAGAAGAATGAAATTTATGATCCTAGACAAAATGATTCTACTTTCCTCCCCACTTCTCATACTAAAATATTGCCAATTGGTTTTTAAGATTTTCTCTTACTGCAGCAACTCAAAAATAATTTCAATATCAATTTTTTTGCTTACTGTTATGTTGTGATTCTTTCCTCTGTTGTCACAAGTATGAATATCAGGTAATGGGCACCATTTATTTTTGTGCTTAGTAGTTTTCCTGGGGTGCCAATGACAGGAAAAATGTATGCATTAAAACAAGCATGATAACAAGCAGTTCTCTGTATAATTTCAGCCCAGCTGCTGTATTGAGGGATACAATCTCTAGCACATGCTCCAGGTGGCTTCTAATGCCTGACTCCTTGCAGAAGCCTCTATTTGCACATCTTAAACCACTTACTGGATTTGAACAGGATTTTTCAGCCTGAGTGCTATAACAGTATTCACTTGTGTAATATTTGTAAATACTGGCTTCACATTTCACTCATCAAACCATCATCAGAAGACATTCAATAGTGCCTTTGTGTACCACCGATCCTTTTCTTTGAATTAGATGGTGTCTATTTTGTGTGACTAAAAGGTGTATTGATAATTATATTTCAATAATTGTTGGCATGTTCAACAAAGGGCAATCCAATCAATTAGCCTTCTCTAATGGTGTTTTTCTTTGCCACTCAAATTAATATAAAATTAATTTACAGTTTTTGTATTCAAAGTTTACAATGTTTAAATATTTTCATTCAAAATATGTACTCATATATTAAAAGGCTCTGCTTAACTTTTTTGTTGTTTAAAATTCTACTTACTATTTTATCAGTTGCTTTAAATTATTGTGCTTAAGACTTTTGTTCAATACTGACAACACTTTAGCATAACATCCTGTAGTCCGCAGAATTCAAGGCTTTCATTGTTATGGATGGGAGGGAGCTAGAGATGACTAAAGCAGTTGCCTCCTTTTGTTTTGAAGTGTAATATAGCACACCAACCTACAGGCAAATATTTTGCTGTGTCTTTTATGTGCAAAGTAACACAAATTTCAGGAGTTCCTTATACAATGCATATTTCTGCTCATGTATCTAGATTATGTAACATTTAAGAGGCTTGATAATAGATTAGTTCACCAATTAGTAAGAACAACAAACAAGTGTGATTTATAGGCAATATACATCTGATCAGTATCCTGAACTACAAAGAAACCTAAATTTCTCAATTGTATGCCACTAGAATTAATTGCACACCGATATATTTGTAGCTCTGATCCTCCGCATTTATATTAAGGATTCCTATCCCTGAATGATTGGACTTCTTTCATCTGAAGTACTTTACCTAGTGAACATCATTGGTATTCAGAAGCGTTCTACGTCACGTGGACTGAACCTCAGCATCTGTGTATTTTCTGTGCAGAATAAAGACGTAAGTATTGTCTTGTTGAGTGATGCTTATGAGTTGGTATTCCAGAGCAGTTGGCTTGAATTGTTACCTGAATTCAAGTATGTGTATGTGCATACAATGTTGATTATTACAACAGGATACTCTGAAGGGTACTGGGGAGATAGAGAAACAAAAATTGTGACCTAATGATTGCATTTAGCTTTGGAGTGGGCTTACATCAGTGTTATTAGCTGAAGTCCCCAAGGCACAAAAGCTAAGCAAGCCTGTGTGGCAATGGACTGAATATAATAAACTAAGAGACCCTTAGACATCTTGTGGGTCAATAATTCTTGTGCTAAGAAGGCTTCGCATCCTAAACAGAACTATTCCTTTACCAGTGGTACCGTCTTGCCTGTTTCAAAGTTCACTTTCTGAAAGATACTAAAATACAGCCTATGGTGTTAATTTTATATCTTCACAGTTATGAAAATATTCTTAAGTACATAAATCCAAGATAATTCTAAATATCTGGGGGTTTGTTGGGCAACAAATAAGGCCTAAAACAAGCCAACAAATAAAATATAAAAAGATGAAAAAAAGTAGGCCTGACACTTTTTAGTTATACAAAATCCTCACATTTTATATCATGAGCTGTATGCACATGGATATGCTTATATAATACTATATAACCTACACAGTCTTTGTAGTAAAAGTGTTCATGAATGTGTAGCACTTTTAAAATATAAAATGGAATAAAATTTCAGCCTTCAAAGTTATTTGTATATGACTATAAAATTGCACAGCTAAGAATTTATGTCTAGCTGCCTACATTCTGAGTTGACTATTTGTGACCTATTTTATTACCATATCCTGCTTTCTACTCAGTCATAAGTTGCCTGAAACTTATCGATTATTATAATTACTCAACCATACAATTTGGTAAAATGAAGTCACACATCATGGGGATGTAAAGTACAGTATGGGGAATTTAGTCAATATTATTGTAAAAATTATATATATTGTCAGATGGGTACTAGACTTACCAGGGTGATCACTTTACAAATTACATAAATGTCTAACCAGTACACTGTACACCTGAAATTAAAATAAAATTTTAAAAAGTAAGATTTCATGATGAATAAATTGGGCCAATAAGTACTTCACATCTGTTTCTTCTGAGTCTCATTCACACCAGAGTTAAATTTCAAGTAAGAATTCCATTTTTCCCATTGTCAAGAGACAATGGCTTCAAAGCAAGCCATTTTTTATCATTCAGAATACTAACCTACTCAAACCAGAGCTATTAGACATTGATGTCCTTACCTATCACTTGTCACATACTTCGCTTAGGATCAGATGGCATTTCTGTCACATTCCTTTCTTATATGATTTTCACTTAAGGGATCTATCCAGACAAATTGCAGTGCACATCCTTGGCATTTGTGTATTTTTAGTCACCCCATAGATATTTCCTTGCCTACCTTCTCCACAGTCTCATGATAGTGACTATTAAATACATCAAACTTCCAACATGGACAGGTCAGCATGTCTTTTTAAGAGGAACAAATTTATTGCCTCATTGTCATTCAATAAGACAGAGGAGAAAAATTCCTTCTCATTCAGAGTAGCCTAGACAAATGACTGTTTTCTCACCAAAGACTAGTGAACAAAAATGGGAGGGTAGAATCCTATAATTACTCTAGTGTCACAAGCCAAGATAACTATAGCATTATAGACGTAATAATACAGCAAGAGCCACCATATGTTGAGATACACTTAGGAGGACTGATTTAACTGCCACTATTACCAAATTTCTTATTTGTGAGAATTCTTACGATAAACACTTTACTACTATGTGCCCCCTGATTTTCCTTAAAACACAATAATATCTAACAATTTTAACAAAGAAGAGTTTTGAAACCTAACTTTAGTTTGGGTTTTTCAAAATCAATCACCCCCAAAACACACACATGTTTGCACGTGTGTGTGCACGGGCACACACACACAGAGTCATCAGACAAAACAGTGCAGAAGAACTTACACGTTCACTGGAACACCAGATTTTATGCATTGACCTTGGGATTTCTATTCTATCTGAAGCAATACATAGCTTCACGTTAACCATGCAGCCTTTATAAAACAACTAATCAAGACAAAAATCTGTCTCTACTCATCAGGTACAGACAGATCAATGCTGCCGCTAGGTATATTAGGTCAGAATGTGGCACCGCAAAGAGCAGTCTTGTGAGAATGGCTTCCTAGATTGTCATCTTAGATGAAGCCTGAACTTTCCCAACATGTTGCCTGGAATTTCAGTTTTTCATCATAAGTGGTGTCCACATGTGAGCCCTTCTTAAAGGTACACTCTAGTCTTCCCAGAAATATTTCTTATGGCTATTGAGAAGTTGTCATACAGGGAGAAGTTGCCTTAAAGTGTGTTTATTCAGAAGAGAACATAAATTTGTTTGAGATGAACTGGTGGTCATTTCTATTATGAAAACTATAGAATAGTGATAGAATACAAGAATTTGTATTTGATAAAATCCCTCAAATTCCCAACAACCGAGAAAAGGGTGACAGACACAAATACAAGTCAATTCAAAGAGTTAATAATTATAAAAAGTGATTGGACATAGTTGTATTTAGAGCTTACAGGACTGAAAGAAGCCATAATATAAATGCAAAGTTTATGAAATTTGCTAGGTGAAATTTAAGTATGTAGACATTGCATAGATTTAGGGCAAATAAGTGCATTTGCAGAATCATCCAGTCACAGATTGACCTCATATTTCAACCATTCTTATAGCACTTTTATTTAATTCTCTTTACAATATTCCTTTTAAGTAATTGGGCATAGTGGTCATTAATTCTGGATACAGTGTAGGATTGTACTTTTTGGTCTCCTTATGTTTGCAGTCAAATATTTAGTCCTAGCCATTGAGTTGTGCATGTAAATAACCTGTCACTTATAGGCTACATCATTTAATTGTCCATTTAAAAACCTCCACGGCATATTCCTTTTCACTCAGCCATGATGATTAGCAATATTCAATATGATGATTATCCCATCAGCCTGGGTCCAGGTGACTCAAAGGGCCAAAGCATCCCTGCCAACCTATGATGGATATAGAACATAAACAATGTTATTTGGAGTCCCTAACATTTAGCATTGTTATTGCAGCACGGCCTAGTTTTTTTGTAATGGATATAATAAACTCTACTCAGAAAAATGCAGTGATAGCAAAGACATTATTTAAAAGGTATCCTCTTCCATGTTTGGATTTTTCTAAGGTTTAATTTTTATCTTTCTTATGTGGATCCTATGCATATATCCGTCTTCCTGTAACATTTAATTAATAACCTCGTTTTACCGCTGGAGGCTATAGAATACAAACTAATTTGCCTTTCACATGATTACCTATCATATTTATTTAGCTGTTTATTAAGCAAACATTGTTAATCATCTATTAAATGTCTGGCAGTGAGCTAGATGAGTGGCACCAAGAGTGAAAAAAAAATGCAAGCCTTACCTTAGAGGAGCTGGGAATGTACTGTTCTAGTAGGAAAGTTTCCAGCCCTGGGTTGAACACCACAAAGTGGTGGGCATTGTTGGCTAGAGTAATGCAAAGAATCATGCCTATGTTAGCTTTTACTTTGGTGTTGATAGATTGCCTTGGTAAACATTAGCCTACTTAATATTTATGTTGTTATTATTATTATTATTAGTAGTAGTAGTAGTATTGATAGCCTTCAAAATCCTATAAATAGGTAGACCAAAAAGATAACTTTATGATAAGAACACTTTTACTCACTTTTTAAACAGATCAAAAACAGAATCAGAATGCTTAGGAAATTTTTTGATAACTCTCACACTTAGTACCTTTTGAAGCCTACTAGGCTTACACCTAAGATTTCTAGCTCCAAAAAATGTACTCTCTCCAGAATCCAATGATGCCTACCTGTCAAACTCTCAGAGTTTCACCAGACTGGAATGCCAACCACCAGAAGGTGGGGCAGACAATTCCAGAATAGCATGACCCACAGAAAAACTGTTGGAAGGTCCACAAGAAACAGGTTATATTATCCACCAGAAACTGTGAAGAACTTAAAGGTACTATAGAGTATTCAGTACTCTTACCATTTTAATTTTGTCTATCTTCTTACATTAAATGTTGCCTATTTTGTAGTAAGTGCTGCTCTAGCATATCTTTATAATGAGGCTTTTAAACAAGGATCAAGTAGACTATAGGTTAGGTGAACATCCTAAATAACCTAATGTTGAGAATAAGATTCCAAGCCAAGAAATAAGAATTTCAAGAAAATTGCAAGCCTTTGTCCACTGGCAGTTTGGTAAAAAGCTTCCATTATGCTATGATTGTCAGAGCCTTTTCCTTGACAGCACATCCTGGTGCAATATACATGCTCAGTGGTCTCCTTCTACCCACCTCCAACCCTCTATCTTCCCGCTTCCCTTCCAGAGTAACTGACATGCTTGCATGCAAAAAATTAATGTTCCCACTTCAACCAACTCATTTGGCAGGAACAAGTTTGTAAGCCAATGCAAAAATGGAAGGAGGGAAAGAAATAAAGCACAATTAAGAGGTATGCAGAGGGCATTTAGAGATTTTTGTAAAATAAATATTGTGTAATTTATAACAACAAAAGAACCACTTTTATAATTTTTTAAACTAGTAACAAACTGATGCTAAGCAATTCACAATAACTAATAAACAAAACCATTAAAACCGAAGTCAAGAAATAAAGTTTAAATTAGAATTTTAAAATATTGAGGACATTATGGCTGTCTGGAAAGTATCCAGCCATGTAATATGAAAAATAGAGATATTTATCGTTGGATTTTTTCCAGAGAGCATATATATATATATATATATATATATATATATATGTATATATGTGTGTGTATATATATGTGTGTGTATATATATATGTGTGTGTGTATATATATATATGTGTGTGTGTGTATATATATATGTGTGTGTGTGTATATATATATATATGTATATACATACACACACACACACACACACACACGCACACACACACACACATAATTTTAGGTTTTCTGCTGGATGTGTATTTTTTTCATTAGAAATTTTACCTAAAGATTAATCATTTAAAATTTTTTTAACCCTTGTCCATTATAAGCATTACGAAACATCAATTCTAAAAGTGTCTTATTCATAGGTCTCAACTAAAATAAAAATTTAAACTAAAGCTGCTAATTCACATTATTTCATCTCCTTCACCCTGAAAAGATTCAGATTTTTTTACACCTATGCTAGCTTCAGAAAATGTGCTGTGGACCTTCAGTTACACAGAAAATACTCTGTGGGTGGTTTGCTTGCATAATAATGGGAGACTAGAACACAGCAGCAGGGGTCATTAAATAAAAGATATGGAAAATATAATTTAACATGTTATGTAAAATTATTTTAAAATTCTGCTACATTTACCATTTAGTTGGATATCTATTAACAATAGCTAATTACTAGGATTGCAATTACAGGAAACTAATATTTAAAATCATCCACATATGACAAATGAAGAAAAATAGATTAAATAATTAATTGGCTATAACTATTTTAGTCTCAAAAATTAAAAATGAAAATCTCATGGAGAAACACTTGGAGATGTGGAAACATAAATAAACTATCAGACTATCCCAATCCTGGGGTTAAGCCTAAACACTGCACAGACTTCCACCACAGCATTGATACATTGCCCTGTTCCAGCAGTATTCTCCTAGATCATAGAAATAAGGTGTAGTTTTCTCCAAAGAAAAAACAAATTTAAAATTAATATTTCTCCCTTGTCACATTCTATGCTCTTAGGGAGCCAAAGCAAAATGGCAGTATTAATGCAAAGCCCAGTATTTTTATCCCTAGTTGCCAATCTGTAACTGCAGCAATAAAACTTTCAAAATCAAATTACCCTTTTAATGTCCACTTTTATTTGCCTTGTATTCCATTTGCAAAGAGAGTCTGTAAAAGAGTTGAACTCTGTAACTTGTATAATTCCATTCAAGTTGTCAAAATAATGAAAGAACAACTGAAATTTTAAAATAAATTTGTCTGTCACCTTCATTAGAGTAGGTAAATGAACTTTATAATGAAAGAAACTACACTAATATATAAAACTTATCTGAATTTAATTTTTAGGCAATACAAAACAGAATTCAGGAATTTTGTTTTATATAAGGTTTCTTCAAATTAATTGCTTTGTAAGATTTTCTTTAATGTGAAAGATGAAGTCAAATAATTTTTAAAAATCTCCACTACTCTGTATCTTAAAGTTTAGAGTTTTATTACTTCTATAATTCTTAAGAGATAAATTAATGAATAATTTTTTATTTAATTTTAATTTCTGACCAAGTGACCACATTGCATGCCCTGTATATTAGCACAATTAAGAACATGGTGGTGTAGTAGCTAGGCTTCGGCACTGTCAATGCTGTAGCCTGGGTTCAATTCCCAGCCAGGGAACTATCCAAATTAAAAAAAAAAAAAAAAATAGAAAAAAGAGCATCTCAATAGATACAATGCAATGAGCCAACAAAATCCCTACAATAAGAAAAAGTACATGGCATTCATTAAAATTATCCAATTTACAACATTAATTCAAATTTAGATTACTTTTACACCTCAAAAAATATGTGTACAGTTTTCTTTCTCAGATTTTCACAGACAATTTTGTTTGCCTGCTTCATGTGATCATTTATTGGCCTAGGATACAGCAGTTCTGACCACTTATCTCAGCTCTGCCACTCTTTTCCTGTCTGTGATTTAAATGGTTGAATTGACTAATCTTTAAAACCATTTCTAAAGCTATGACTCAACAACACTTCAATTAGATTATAATATCTTTTCAGCTATAAAATGTTACGCATTTAATACTTCATGCTCTCTAATTCTTACAGCTGTAGTGATAGTGAGGTTAGTCCACAATTCAAGTTGCAGGAAAGAGTGGACATTTAGAAGGTAGTCAACCTCCAAAATGACCCCTAATGATCTACTCTTCTAATATCTATAACCGTGTCCAGTCTTGTATCAAAATGAATCAAGACTGGCCCTGGGTAATCAACAAAAATGGTCAGAAGTGACAGTGTGTGACTTCCAAGGTTAAGTAATGAAAGGCACTGCAGCCTTTGTTTTAACTACTTGGATCGCATACTCTGGAGAGAAGTAATCCCATGTTAGGAGGACACCCAAGCCACCCTGTACATAAGCATTTGGCCAACATCCCCAGGAAAGTGAACCCTCAGCCCCAGTCAAACCTTCAAATGATGGTAGCTCACTGACTTCAACCATAAACCCAATGAGAATTGTCCTGTAAAGTTCTTCCTGAATAACTCTCTTAAAGAATCTGACAAGTTGACAATGCACTGTAGAATTGTATGCCTGAAACCTATGTAATCCTTGCTAACAGATGTCACCCCAATAAGTCTAACAATAAAAATGAATTAAAAAAATAAAATAAAATAAATATAACAATAATAAAAAAAGAATCTGAAAGCATAACAAACAATTGTTTGTATCACTAAGTGTGGATTACTTTGTTACACAGCTATAGTAATTGGGATATGGGTACACAGAAAGTCTTTTCTTTATATGGTGGCAGGAAGAGAAAAAAATATGATAGGGAAGAGACAAAATAGCTTCTTATCTTGATTCTATATTACCCTAAAGCGAATAAATTAGATTTTTTTAGTATAATTCTGATAAGTAGATATAATACATTTTCAAAATACACTGGTCACCTAATATTCTAATATGCTTAAAGATCTGTGTTTGTACAGAGAAATTAAAATCACTAAGATATGATTGTTGATCTTAAGGAGCTTATGGTAAAATGGAAGAGACAGGTTTTGTATGACTGTTTCCCAAATATCTCTTCTTCATAACACCTAGGAACAACTCACATACTCTAAAGACAACTGCAGTTTTTTGCCTTTTTCATCCTCCTAAGAAAAGTGTAGTTGTTCTCTAAAACTTATAAATAGTAAATTAGGAGAAAAAGAGATGGACAAGAAGAATAAAAGTCAAGTGAAATATGGTATGTCAAAGAATCTCCAGGGAATTGAAAAAGAAAGATGTTATGGCAGGTGGTTTTTGAGAAAACTAGGAGAGAAAAAAATTGCCAGGAGGAGTGTGATGTATTAGAACTATCAATAATTTTCTCTAATAAACAAGTAAAAAGTCAATTTATTGAATTATTTTTGCTTAATTGAACTGTGTATCTTTTAAGGTCATTATTCCAGCATTAAATGAACTATAAATTCTCAAAATTATAAAAGCAAGAAAGTATGAAATGTAGTCAAGGCAGAATATTCTGAAAATACTACAGAAAAAGCTACCAACTCTTCCAGAGTAATGACCAGGGGTCACAAAGTGGAGGTGATGACCAAACCAGGAGTGAAATACCAGCAAGGTATAAAAATAGAAATTCCAACTAGAGGAGAATGGGAGTGCAGGAGTGGAAAGAGACAAGCAAGGACAAATCTGGAGAGGCTTTATACATCTTGCCTTTTTGTTACATCTGGTGGATCTCAAAAGTTGGTCCATGAAGTGGCTTCATCAGAAGAACTGGGCAGAGTCTTTAGGGACCCCTTTACTACATCCCTGAGTCTTTTATCAGTCAGCTACTAATTAAAAGTCTTTTAAAGGGACCAAATACCTCCATTATTGAAAAGGCTTAAAATCTGACCATGTTTAAGAGTCGCAGTGGAAATCATTCAAACACAAATTTAAAATATCAACTAAAAAGTGTGGTAAATTGCCATTAGATCATTTCTTCTCTAAATTAGAAGAAACATTACAAAAGAAAAAGATAGTAGAAATTATTAACCTTTTTCAGTGACTTCATAATTTTGTCTACAAGAATAAAAAGAAACTAAGTGGATTTTTATTATCATTATAATAAATTCCATCTTCTTGAACACAAAACCTAAACTTTCATTTAAATTAAAAGTTGAGGATATAAGATATAGCATAAGAAACATAGTCAATAATATTGTAATAACTATGCATGGTGTCAGTTGGTTACTAGATTTATGGGGGTGATAGGTGGGAGGGGGGTTGGGGGAGCAGGGTGAAAAAGGTGAAAGGATTAAGAAGTACAAAGTAATTACAAAATAGTCATAAGGATATAAATAAAGCACAGGCTAGGGAATATAATCGATAATATAGGGACCACTTCTTAAATTAAATAAATATTTAATAACTATGACGTATACTTGAAATTAATATAAAATAATATTGAATGTCAACTGTAATTAAAAATTTTTAAAAGGAGGGAAAATGTGAAGGGAATAAGAGGTTCAAATTCCCAGGTATAAGTCATTGGGGTGTAATGTATAGCATAGAAAATATAGTAAATTATACTGTGATAGTGTGGTGTGCTGTCAAATGGTTGCTGGACTTATGGTGATTACTTTTTTAGGTATATAAATGTTGAATAACTATGATATACCTAAAAGTACTAAAATATTAATGTATTATATATTGCCTATATTTCAATAAAAATCTTTTAAAACTTTATTTTTTGTATGTTTGGCATTTCTAGGATAGAAAAATATCTGAACATTTTGAGCACATTGGGAACAAAGACCTTGCCTTACTTTGTGCTAGGAATTTTATCATCTACCTATCTTTATTTATCTATTAAATTTATTGATCAAATACTTTTAAGACACTTATAATACAAGGGCTGTCTGAAAAGTATCCAGCTGCAAGCCATTCTCACTATATTCACAATAGCTGGATTTTGTCCCGACAGCCCTCTTATATGCAAATTTGCTCTAAATTATTAATAAATATGTTATGTTTCATAAAGCTTTGTAAGTTGGTAATAGTAGTAGTTATAGTTTCTCCATTTTACAGAGGAGGAAATTGAGGTACTGAGAGGTTAAGTAGCTTTCCCCAATTCACACAGCTGGCAAGAGGCAGAACTGACTTGAACCTAGGCAACATGGCTTTAGAATCTCTGCTCCTCACCACTTCCATAATACATGCTTCATCGACATTGCTGAATAAAAGAATGAATGAATGAATGACTCACTACATGGTTCACAAATCCATTAAACAAATATTTTGAATTTTTATTTTGTGCTAGGAAGTGTATTTTATCTTACTCTTCAGTATATCATATCTTAGACAACACAAAAATTTACATTAATAATCATGGTGGCTGTAAAGCAAGATTTGCCTGAGCTAAATTCATGCAACCATTATTATCAATACAGAGTAGATGTAAATTGACTCCTCAGGAACTTCATCTTTCATTTCATTAACTTGAGAGGGAATTATTGATTTTCTGGGCTTACTTTTAAAGTACCTGTAGTGAATCTTTGGCGATAAATATTCAAAATCAATACTGACTATTAATAACTAAATGAATTACTTTGTTTCTATAAAAAAAATTCCAAATAGACAAATGAGTGATACTTTAAATTTAAGAGATATCACTTCCATAAAAAAAAAACTGCACTGAATAATAGACATTTTTGAGGAAATATAAATCTAAAAAATGTGTATTTATTCATTTATCTAATTAACAACCCCAAGATATTATTGGTGTTAAGGAAGCATTGAGGCAACATAAAAGATATTATATTGAGATATCAGAATATAACTAGAAGCTTCCAGAAATGCACATTATCATGGGTAGGAAAATAAAACCATTTCTGAAAACCTGAGACATGAGCATTGACTTAAACTTCAAGTTGGTTATTTTATACATACATAGAGATATAAAGATATCTTTAAAAAGATGAATGTAAAATCCACAATCTGGTTTGCTGACATCTTAACATTTCTTAAGATCTTGCCTCCCTGTTAATCTGGACAGCTCTTCACTTCCCTTTTCAGACACATTTTTAGCAGCCCTTATGTCTGTTAACAAAGAATATTAGATTGTAAGTATATTGAAAAGAGAATACTCAGCAATATATAATAGATAGCCCAGAAGGCTATGTTATAAAAATCATTGTAAATGAAATTATGCTTGAATATCATTTTGTGATTACAACTTTACAACTTAAAGTGCCATCTCTCATTGGGGATTTTTAAAACTGTAGTCTCATTAAAACTGCTCTGTTAAAGGAGTGGAAGAACATATTTCTTTTATTTCCCTTGAAATATTTGGGGTTACTTATTTGTCTGGAAAACTTTGAAACAGATTCTTTTACTACAATGAATATGAGGCAGCAATTAATACATGGTCTATAACAAAAATTATTTATAACAACACTGAATAATGTATGAGTTTATTTAATGTCTTTGGATAGCAATAATAAAGGAACATTATTATAGAGAATACCTTAGAAGCTTGTGAAAGAAGTTCCAGTCTAATAGACTTATGAAGAAGTAGCAAATACAAATGAGTTAGTTATGTGAACAGGAAGAAAATCTAAGTGGCTATAATGTTAGGAAGGCTCTGCAGTATGGGCGGTTTCATTTTTTCCTGTTTTTATTCTATTGTGAAATGCTGACTAATATATCCTTTAAATTAGATCAAACAGATTTGAGATTTCTTCCCCTCCTTAAACTTAAGTGAAGCTAAGGATTTTGATAATAACAAATGGGTCTATAAAATTTCAACATCATTTGCAATCGTGCTGTTTAGAATATTTTTTTAACTTTATTTTTTCCATAGTAATTTTCTCTCTTTGGAAAATATTTTTATTTGTTATTTAGCACTATAAAAATATATATTCAGAAGTGGATGTTAATATTTTAATATTATAATTAACATTAATATTTTAAGAGTATTTTAAGGTGTTTTAATACGTTAACATTAATAGGTAATAATACTTTTAATATTAAGAAGTCATAACAATATTTAAATAAAGGCTTCAAAACAAACAGTAGATTTCCAGATTATATCCAGAGCTAACAGAATGTATGTAATCTTTCAATTGACACCTCCCATTTCTCTTCCATATTTTCAGGACTATACAAGTATTATTGGTTCTTCCTTGTCTCCATCTGTAGACTGCCTACAGAGTTCAAAACAAGAATAAATTATTGGCTCTCCAGTCTCTTTTTTTTGTTCATAATGAGAGGTATGCTCCTGGTGTTTCTTCTTCCTCTCTCCAGATTCTTTGAGCAAAACAGAACTACTTCCTACTTTTTTTTCCTTATCAATTTCTTTTCTCTAGCTATTAATATATTTCTGAATGGAAATGACTACACTGCAAGAAAACTTCATAGCTTTTATAATCTCTAAAAGAAAAAAATTAAGCCAAGTGCATTGAAAAAATAAAGACACTATTTCCATTATACATTTCAGATTTATGGGATGGAAAGTTGATGGCCTTTTAGACATTTAATACATTTGTTAGTGATGAGTATTTTTACCTCTACAATGCTGATACAGGGCTTGATACAATACTATTAAAAGTCAATTTAAAATCAATAAAAATTGGATATTCTAAGACAAGCCTATATACACTTTGAATCAAAAGGCTCAGTTACAAGATTAGTCACCTCAGAGTGCAACTCTGCTGTATGTCTTCATTTCACACCCAGGGAGCAGGCATGAAAATCCCAAATGGAAGAGATACACAAATGGTTTCAGTATGTACACACTGCTACCCTGGGGCTGGGTGTGTTGCATATTTGTGTATACAGCATATGAATGTGTGCAGAGCAAGTGGGATTACAGCTGAAGTGTAGCATAACTAAATGTACCACTGCAGGAAAAAATAAAAACTTTACAGAAGCAAACTAAAGGTGAAAAACATCTTTTAGAATATGCATCTATGTGAAATTCCACCATATTTTTTAATTATTACAACAAAAAAATCATTAGATTAAATAAAAATAAGTTTATTTTCCTCCCTGATTCCTAATTACAATATATAGGCTCCAGATAATATAAGGCTTTTTATATTCTCACTATTTAGCAATTTTCAGCCAGTTTTTAGCAGTCCACTCTCTCCATTATTATGATGCTATAAATTGCAGCACAATTCAGGACATCAGTGTGTAATTTCCCCAAGGTTTTATAAAAATCATTAATATAAACATAATGTGGACGGCCTGTAGGCCTTTTTGTTGTTGTTGTTGTTAATAGTTTAAATCCATTGACTTGTAACTGGCTTTTAAAATGACACTTTTTCTTGCTGCCTTCAATTCAGTCCAAATTAAAAAAAAATAAAATAAAAAGATGCCAGATGTCATGAGGCCAATAAGCAGGTGGGCTGAAGCTTCTGTACCAATTCAAACTGGCACCTCATCAAACCTGGTGGGTATAACCTTTAATTCACTGCTTCCCTGGCACCAGATCTAGTGCCATCTGCTCAGGCTTGCTAAGCTGTGCTTGTTTCTGTGCAGGGATGATGCCAACAATGCAAACTGTCTCCTACATGTGCAGGGAATCATCAGTGCAACTAGTTTTTTGAGACCCATATGGTGGCATCTGCGAATGCACACTGTCAGCATCGCTGCCTGTACCACCCTTCGAGTTTTAAGAATGGGAGAAGAGAATGCTAGTTTGTTATTCACTGTTGAGAGCCAAGAGAAAAACTATTCCCTTTCTTCTGAGTGCTTTTATTAGGATCTTTTGGAGTGAGCACCCAAGACATTAGCAGAGGCTTGACTTTAGCTCAGAAGCCAGGAACTCAGGGAAGAAGCTTCCCTAAATGTTATACCCAGAAAGGGTCCCCTCATGTGTTTACTAAAGATGTCTTGATCAACAGAAATCATAGTCATCCTCCATTCATGCACCAACACTCCAGACATCTATCTTGTAAGAATTCTTTCTTATTTTCATTAAGAGTTTGAATATTAATATTTAAATAGATATGGGGTGGGGAGCAGATCTTGTTTTTCCAGGAAATAAATGAAGGTCAAAAACCAAGTTTGCTTTATCATTATCTACATTCAATGTACCTCAGAGGCACATTGAACATTCTTGAACTACGTGTTTTGTTTGTTTTTTTATGAAGAGTGATCCTAAACCTACTTATTCACTTTATACTATTTGGCAAACAATGATGAGGTGATTTAAAAGAAATGCACACACACATGCACACACACAAGCACCCATCAATTGTGCTTTGTGAAATGGTAGGAAAGGCATAACTTGCTTTTGTCCAATGAACAACCTTAGAGCCCAGAGTTCTCAAGTGAAACAGCAAGATTTCAGATTTACACTTACTGGTGATCCCCACTCTGTTCCATGTCTCAGGACAAGTACACTGAGCTTGACATCCAGTGGATTTAAACAGGAATTTCTGATCAGCACTCAGTTGTTAAATAGACAAATAAATATACATTTGCTAGTTTGCTTTATTATCTACTTCTCATACTGACTAAAATTTCTATGAAAGAAAGGATTTTACTTAGCTCACTATCGTAAACCTAGCTTCCATAAAGGAATCCAGCACATAGTAATTACTCAATAAATACTTAATAAATAAGTAAATTTACAAACACAGGAAAAAAAATGGCTTTTTGATAATCCTAGAAAAAATACATCCATTTCAGAATGCATGAGATATACCAAATATTGGTAAATAGAACTGAATTAATACTACCATTAAGTAATAATATACCAACAGCATTACTTACTGAACACTGATTTTATACTAAATACTGTGCTAGTCATTTCATATTCTGTATCTTATTTTATAGTTTTAGCAAACTTTAGTTACTACCTTGGTCCTCATTGTACAAATGAGAGAACTGGGTCTGGAAAGCTTAGCTAGCAAGCAGCAGAGGCAAGAGGCAAATTTAGCTCTGTCTGACTCCAGAGTCTAAGGTTTTAATCACAACATTAAATGGCCACTCCTCTATCAAAATATTTGGTTAATTCAGCCTAAATAAAATGAAAAAAAATGTGTCAGACAAATAGGTTTATGTGCATACCATATGTTAGGTATTATTTTGAAAATTTTCTATTTTATTATTATTATTATTTCAATGACTTGGGGCAGGTATGTGTTTAACCTTCTACTTATTTAAAAGACATTCACACCCCATCATGTGTAAAACATATGTATATTACTAAGAATCCAAAAATTCTCAAGTATAAAAAATGTAATTCTCACTATGTTAACACCTATCTCTGATGGTTACATTTCTACATAAATGGGAACTCCTGATTGCTGTATTAGTGATCTCAATACCATCTGGCAAAATAAAGATCTTGAAATACAAGGCAGAATCATTTAGGAAAAAGATCATGATAATTGCAGTGCAATATTTATCACACACATTTGAGAATGTTAATTTACCTGATAAACATTAACAATTAAAACTAGGAAGAGAATACATTTCCTACACATAAAATTACTGTAAAAATGTATTAGTTATCACTGATTTTAACTGTCACTGTATACAGTGAAATAGTTTAAGCAGCATAATCTGAGCCTGATAGCATTGTTTCACCAGAATATGTCCCATAAGATCATAGCATGAATGCACACCTTTCTGGCTTCTGCCGTTAACCTCTAAAGGATCTTTTATGAAATTTTATAATTTTCTTTACTTTTATTACTTCAATTCATTCCCTTTCTTACCCATAATCCCTACTTTTCTCAAGCACATACACACACACACACACACACACACAAACACACACGCACACACACTCTTCCTAGCAATATATGGAAGGAAGAAAAGGTGAAAGGGAAGGAGGGAGGAAAGACAGGAAGATGGAAAGACAAAAAGATGAAAAGAGGGAAGGAAGGAAGAAAGGAAAGAAGGAAGGAGGGAAGGGAGAGAAGAAGGAAAGAAAGAAGGGAGGGAAGGAAGGGGAGAGAAAAAGAATTAATATATTATAATAAAGAGCATTTCCAGCAGAAATTCAGCAAAGATTTCAGTCTCAAGTGTACATTTCTTCTCAATAATTAGTTTTGTTAATGCTAGCAAGCTATTATAACAAGATGAAAGACTGAGAGGATAGGGAGATTTTAAAAAGGGAAGTGGATTATAAAAAAGTACAATTTAAACGCCAGAGCATATATGCTGAAAACAGATAGGTCATTCTATGTACAAGCACAGGAGTACACACTCTAAATGGATACTAATAATCAAGGGTCCTGTAAAAATATGCCTAATCTCAGACTGCAATAATTTTTCTAGTTCACAGAATTCCTTCAAGGATCAAATACAATAATGAATATGACACCTCATCATTAAATGTGGCATGCAACATAAATGTAAAGTGACTTTTTATAAGCATTATTATTATTCCTTATTGCCAGCTATGGTCCAAACACTTTCGTTAAAAGAAAAGGGACAGGCAAGATTCTCTTAATCAGGAAACTCTGACTCCAAATGGCAGATGCCTGGAAAATGACCACCTTGCACATTTAAGTTCCACCTCATTTCACAACAGAGCTGCCAGGTCAATTGACTTGAGTTTCGTAAGCCTAAATCAGCACATTTTGGTTCTCAGTGACCACTGTTCTTATTTGCATTCAGTTAGGTCTTACAACTTGGAATATGTTCAGAGTTTAAACCTTGATGCAAAAATGCCCTTGAGTGAGATTCACTGGAGGAGGTTAAATATCACCCCATGGCATCTTCCTATGATTACAGGACTGAAGGTATTATCAAGTTTAGAAGCCCTGTCATTTCTTCTCAATCCAAAACTCTCACCCCAGACCTATCCCCCAAGTATAAAGAATGCCCAAGCTATACACAGAAGAGTATGGAGGAAGAAATTAATAAGACTCTGCTTTCCGATTTCCTCCAGCATTTGTTGCATTATCTTTGCCTTCATTGACCTTCCAGTATTTACCTTTCCTGATTCTTTCACTCTTCGTAATACTAGGTATGTAATGGCTAGTATCTCTACCTATCTCTATCTACTTCCAGCAACAACAGGGAATAAGAGCGCATGCTCATTAATCAAAACATTACAACATAAACATGACTGAAAACATATTTACCAGACCCATTATCTAAGTATTTAATTGCATTTAATTCTTACAACAAAACTAAGACATGAAGAGGTGAACAGGCTTGCTTTGGACATATAAATGTAAGTAAGTGGCAGAGAAAGACTTCTAAATCTGGGTATATCTAACATCTGTGCTTGAACCCTTGAACTAGAACTGTGCACATTGTAGAACAGGTTTTATGCTGGAAGAATAAGTCATGAAATTATCATAATGCATCATGCAGGACACATTTACTTAAAGATATTTGTGAATAAAACATTTTATATTAAAGCAAACAGGCTCTTAAAAAAGGCAAACCTGAGTTCAAATTTCTGTTCCTTATTATCTGGATGATACTGTAATATTTATTCTCATGGAGCTCCAACTCTTTCATTTAATTCAAAAGATAATATATATTTTTAAAATTTTTATCAATGTGTGTAATATTGTAAATTTCTGTGTATTATAGTAGTAGCTTTACAAATATTGATTACTCTTTTTTATCAAACATGCTTTTATCTGTGTGGTTTAGTTTTCCCATGAACTGAGATGATTTTTAAGGTAAGGCTACAGGTCAGAGTTTACCCCCTAATTCTCATTATCTGAACTGTGATGGATTAGTTGGTATTTCTTTTGCTTTTTATGTCAGTATTTCTGGCAGATGCAGTGACTCTTTATATTATTCAAGGAGGAAAATCAATTGCTCCTCAACCCATTGAATGAGCACACAATTGAGCACATATTTTCCCACTCTTGCTTATTTTCTCTTTGGAATTTTATTTAAAAAAAAATGTTTAAGTGGGCAGAAGAACTAAACAATGAAATATTACTCAGCTATAAGAAAAGAAAAAAAACTATTACTTAAAATATATATAAAGTCATGGAATTTATTTATGGATGGCACAGACTCAAGATTTTCTTTTCCTTACCTTCAAAAATGTCGTTTGACTACAAACTACTCCATACAATCTTGAGGGTTGATTGAAGTGCCTTGAGTGCAATAGAGGGAGCAAGCAAATGGTCCTGAGACCACCTCTTACATAAATCAAAACTTCTTCTTTCTTAAAGATTTTTTTTGAAGAAAGAGCTGGCAAGATGAAAGCAGAGGGATTTCTGTTGTATTAATGCAGAACAAATACTTCTGTGAGCTAGTTTAAATCAACAATAACTTTATCTTCTCTTCCAGTTTCTGTGGGTTAGAAATTTGGGAAGAACTGACTGGCTTTTTCTAGCTCAAGAACCCACGTAGGTCAGATAGTGTCTGGAACTGGAGCAGCTTGGAATTGGCAGGGTTTCTTTCCATTTAGCCACAGAGATTCTCCATGTGTTCTCTCCACATGGATTAGTTTGAACTTTCACAGCATGGCTGCCTCAGGGCAGTGGCCTTACTTAACTCAGAGACTTATGCACAAGCACTAGTTCAGGCTCCCAAAGTCAAAGCCATATTGTCTTCTATTACCAAGCATCAGAAGTCATGCAATCACTTTCAGCACATTCTAAGGGTTAGGAGCAAGTCACAGTCCCACTCAGAATTAAGGAGAGAGGAATTGGGCTCTACTTCTTTTTAAAAAAGAGGTAATGTTCTAGAACAGCATGTGTCATTGTTAAGACTGTTTGGAAAATACAATCCATCACAGAGAGATAGATAGATACAGATAGGTATATGTAGATACAAATGTTAGAATATTTGAGTGTATCAATCTATTGAATGTAATGTATCTCTCTCTCTCTCTCTCTCTCTCTCTCTCACACACACACACACACACACACACACACAAATGACACACTAAGGTTTTTCAAAGTGTGGTCTGTGGAGTGCTGACTAAAATTGCTTGATGGACATGCTACCCACCCTCAATGATAGTTTGCATTTCATTTTCCTTATTGAAATAGATTCTAGTCTCATGTAGCTGCAACAAGGTATATGACTTGACGCAATGAGAACTGTTTACAAGTGATCTTGGGAGTTCAGGCTGAGTTGTTTTAATAATGTGATCAAGACCCCTTTTCCTGGGAGATCTAAATGAGCGTGATCTCCATCTCTTTTTCTCTAATATAGAGGTTACACCTGAACTTAGCTTTCCATAGAATCTTCCTACAATAGGAGCTACAATTTCTCAAAAGCCTCAAAGTTTCTAGGCATTGGTCACACTTTATTAGTATACAATTCCTATTAATAACCAGCACCCAATAACGTGGCTTCCTGCTTTCCAAGCAGTTTGCATGTTCTTGTCACACTTCAACTTCAGAAATTGCTACAGAGAAATATCCCTTTTCTAGAACACAGACTACAACTGCACATAGCCTCATATCCAGTAATCCTACATGAAGATATCTTTTGTTTGATTACTGGAATCTTTCTTTTCCCAGAGTCATTTAGAAGGCACATTTATTTTGCAGGTAGACAATTATAGACATTGAGACTTATAAATTTTGACATTGCTCCTGTACATATGTAAAGATCCTAAAATGGTTCATTTAAAGATCCTGTGTATAAAACTAAAAATACTGGCTTACTTGTTTGTCATCTAATTCACCTTGACAACTTGCAGTCCCATTATGCTGAGAAGTCTACTTAATAAGTAAGTTGATTAATTTTGCACAATTATTTGTCTTTATATTAGAATACTTGTATGTGCCTCAAATTTGACATATTGACTTTTGTGAATGTCAAAAATTGAAAACTGGCTGCTTACAGGACAAATGTAACTTACAGTCATGTTTCTCTGGCCTATAAAATTTTTCAATATTTGAAATAATAGCTCTGATATAAAAACAGAAAGATAGCTTTAAAAATTGAATCTGTAGCATCTCTTGAAAAAAATCATTAGAGCTAGCACCACAAGGTCTATGTTGCTTTTCACTAACGTAGCTTATTTTAGTGAGCTTCTCTTTATTGTGCTTCATAGATGTTGCTCTTTATTTTAGTGAAATGAAGACAACTTCCATCTGCAAAAAGTTTACAATTCACTTAGTTGAGATACTTGATTTATTGCCATGGTCTGGAGCCAAACTGACAATAACTTTGAGATATACCTATAGTCAGTTAATGGTGAGTAGCTTTTCCCTTTGCACTTGACTGTTGGCTAATCTACTTTACTTATTTTGCATCACCTTCTTGTCCTCTGAGGGCATTAAGTTTGAGACACTTAATAAATTTTATATCTCAAATACTCAGCTTATCAAATGATGAATAGTAATGAAGTTTGTATTATAACTGGCATATCTATTGAATACAGAGGAGCAATGAAAAACATCAAGAGAACTACTCAATGTACAATCACACATGAGTAATAGTGGAGCTATTTGTAGGTAATTTATCTGTCAACTTTAATACATACCTAGTATCAGAAAGGGAGATAAAGAAGCATTTGAGAAGCCTAAGTATATGACATAAAATTCATACAATGGAAATTATAAACTGTACTCACAAGTGAGTACTCTAAACCGTAATTCAATACCCATTTACTCTTACTTCAGATCATGCAAGTAGAAAGCTTAGAAAGACCAACAAAGATTCTACATATAGCTTATAATGCTTTCACATAGAAAACTATTTATAGTATACTATAGAGCCTCTTGATCTTTTAGGCAACTGTATTCAAATTTTAAAAAATACTACTGGTACCACACACACACATATATATATATACATATATATATATGTGTGTATACATATTACATATCATCTTGTATAACATTTTTTCAATTAATGCATACCTAATTTCCTCTTTTTATTATATGGTCTTCCACATAGTTTTTATTTTTTCTTATTAAATTTATTGGGATGACACTGGTCAATAAAATTACAAAGGTTTCAAGTGTAAAACTCTATAATACATCATCTATATATTGCATTGGGTATATACCACTTAAAGTCAAATCTCCTCTAATCCTAATGTAACATAAATGTATACAATCAGTGTTTAATAATTTGGAGGGTAAGGTTAGAACTATAATCCATGAGTTATCTTGGGGTTAAACACTGCAGCTACTAATGCTGCCAGAGAGTAATCTTGGGGTAAATAGGAAAAGGGTTAAAAAATACAACAAAAAGTCATCAGATTTGTATTGAATCACAAAAGACCCTGAATAGCCAAAGAATACTAAGAAAAAAAGAACAAAGCCAAAGGTATCACGATCCCTGACTTCAAATTGAACTACAGAGTGACAATAATGAAAACACTGTGGTATTGGCAGAAAAACAGACATATAGACCAATGGAACAAAATTTAAAACCCAAAAATAAACCCACATATATATGGGCAAAACTTTTTGACAAATGAGGTAAAAACATACAATGGAGAAAAGAAAACCTCTTCAGTAAGCAGTGCTGGGAAAATTGGAAAGCCATGTACAAAAGAAATAAAACAGACTGCTATCTGTCACCATATACCAAAATTAACTCAAAATGGATAAAAGATCTAAATATAAGACCTGAAACAATAAATTGCATAAAAGTAAATATAGGTACTAAACTTATGGACCTTGGTTTTAAAATTTTATTAATTTGACTTCAAAGGCAAGTCAAGAAAAACAAAAATAAATAAATGGAACTATACCAAAGTAAAAAGCTCTTCACAGCAAAAGAAACTATCAACAAAAGAAAGCAGCAACCAACAAAGGGAGAATATATTTGCAAACAATACCTCTAATAAAAGGCTAATGTACAAAATAGATAACCCATGCAACTCAAAACAAACAAACAAACAAACAAAGCACAGAAGGCTGAATAGGTAAATTCTATGTCTGAAGCCTCTCAGGATTGTGTTAAAACTACAACTAAATAATAGAACAATCAATCTTAAAAATCGTCTGAAGACTAGCTAAAAATAGCCTCTATTACTAACAATACAAACAAGTAGCCATGTTGAGACTATTAGGAGGGGTGAACATGCAAAATGGACTGACCCCAAACCCCATAGGTAGTTGTTAAGGTAGTTCCTTTCAGTAGAGGGACACCTCAGGGGTGAAGGTCTCCACTAAAAAGGGAAGGGTCCCAGTCCCACAATAGGCCCCTAGTCCAGGGGCCCTGATTCAAGGCAAGTAATCCCCACATCTGGCAGTGAAAATCAGTGAGGTCTCTGTCTGTCCATCCCACTGAGATGGTAAACAACTGGAAACCAAGATATCTACTTAAAGGGCCCACCCACAGACTCACTCACTTGCAAATACTCACCTGGGCTCTGGTGGAGAAGTGTCAGCTCAAGAGATACCATGGATATGTGAAAAGGGGGGGTTTCCTGATGGTGTAGTAGTTGGGCTTCAGTGCTCTCAATGCCGTGGCCTGGGTTCGATTCCCAGTTGGGGACCTATCCCCCACAAAAAAAAGATATATGAAAAAAGACTGTTGTATGACATCAGAATGAGGGCTGGAGGGACACCTGTCATTATCTCTGTATAGAGCATTCCTCTTGTGTAGACAATAGGAGGGCATCATCTTTCCTGTGTTGAACCCTCCCACAAAGGCCCAAATTTAAGAAGGCATTAATGTGGTAAAATCCATGTGTATGCACCACATTGGTGACTCCCTAGGTTCCTGCTCCACCTACCTAGTGCTTCATCAGAGGCAATATTGGCTCCAGGGGAGCTGGCCCTGCCCCACAAGCTATGGAAGTCAATTATAGCAGTAAACAGCCCACAGCAGCACAGAAAACTTTCAGGCATAAATAATGAGCCACAGCTGATGCTGCAGCCTCTATCTGATGGCTCTCGGGGATCTGCAGCCTGAGGTAATTGGTGGCTGGCCACGGGGTACTCAGGGTACTTTGCAAAATGGTAACAGGCTTGGCAGTGGGGCAAGAACTGACTCAGTATTAACTTTGTAAAAAAACCACTGCCATACCTGGTGACTCCCTGGGACCCCACCCTACATAGCTAGTGCTACATCATGAGGAGCACCCTCAAAACCAAGTCAACTAGCTCAACCCAGCACACCTAAGGATGTTCTTTTAGCAGCTGAGCCTTACAGGCAGTGTACATGTGGCAACAGGCTTAGAGGGGCCCTGAACCAGTTGCAAAGTTGACCCAGGCTTAATACTGGTTCATGGAGAGACAACCACCATACACTTCCAGTGTATAGTAGCAGGAAACCAGGCAGCAGGAAACCAGGTGGCCCTGGCCCATTCACAGGCAAGGCTAAAATTGGTCTGCATGGGAGCTCCTTCCAAGAGGCATTAGAAACAATACATCCAAAGGCAGACTTAATCTCATACTAGAGCACTACCTGGTTAGCCCCACAAGCAGCACACCCAAAGGGTGATGTTAACAGGCACAAAAGCCCACAGGAGTGAATTTCTTTCTGAAAGGTCAGCCCCAACACTGGAGGTCATATACTGTGGGTATAGCCAATATTCACAGCTGGTCACCTTGAAAATCAATCCCACTTACTGACACACCAAAAGCAATTAAGTCTCAACTGCAACAAAGGCATAAACACAACACACAAGAGACGCTTCTGAAACACACAAACAGGTGATCAGGGAGGCTGAACCAGTGGACCACAAAGGTCACTTACTATATAAGGCTACCTCACAAAGACTGAGAGACAACAGTAGATTTACCTGATATCTAGATATGAACACAGAGAGGCAGCCAGAATGAAGAAATAAAGAAACATAGCCCTCCTCCTCATAAAAGAAAAAACAAACAGAAAAATATCTAGAAAAGAAATGAAATGAAAGGTAAGCAACCAATCTATCAGAGACAGAGTTTAAAACAGTGGTTATAAAAATGCTTAAGGAATTTAATGAGAAAGTAACTTACTATCAACAAAGAAATGTTAAGCATAAAAAGGACATAGAAACAAACAAAAAAGAACTAATCAGAAATAAAAATTACAATAACTGAAATTAAAAATACACTAGAAGAAATCAATAGCAGATTAGATTAAGCAGAAGAACAAATTAGTGATTTATAACAAGATAGAAGAAAACATCCAATTAGACCAAAAATAAAAAAAATATACAAAATTAAAAAATGAAGAAACTTTAATGCTTTTCCTATTTAGAAAAATGAAAGTGCAGCTAAATGCTATAATCATTTAAATGTACATAAGAACAATTTTCACTGTTAAAATAAAATATAAAAATTGTTCTTGGAGTTATTTCCAAACAGAACTTGTCTCTAATCTTATAGTAACAGAAATGTATATGATGATCAGTATTTAATAATATTATTTTGTGTAGAATTGCTATATAATCCAGCAATTCCCCCCTTCTGGGTATCTATCCAAAATTTTTGAAAACCCTAGTCTGCAAAGGTATATATACCACAATGTTCATTACAGCACTATTTAAAGTGGCCAAGTCATGGAAGCAGACAAAGTGTTATTGGATAGATGACTGAATAAAGAGGTTGTGGTACATTTACACTATGGAATATTACTCAGCTATAAGAAAAGATGAAATACAACCATTTATAATAACATGAGTGAACTTTGAGATCATCATACTGAGTGAAATAAGCCAGACAGAAAAAAACAAGAATTACATGACTTCACTCATATGTGAAATATAAAACTAAAGCAATGAAGAAATAAAAACTCACAGACATATCAATAGATTAGTGGTTACCAAAGGAGAAGGGGAGAGAGAAGGTGGGAGGGAGACTCAAACAGTATGAAAAAAGATCTGACTCTGGGTGATGAACACATACTGCAACATATGGATGATGTATTGTAGAATTGTACACCTGAAACCTATGCAATTTTTATTAATCAATGTCACCCAAATAAATTTAACAATAAAAAATTATAATAATAATATTTTGTGTGGTAAATTTCAAAGCACAGAACTTTGGCAGTAAAGTTAGGACTGTAATCCATGAGTTATCTTTGGGTAAATGTTGCAACTGCAAGCACTGACAATGAGTATACTCAGGGCCAGTAGGAAAAGGGTTAAAAGATCTGTGGGACAACATGAGGCATAACATTGGCATCATAAAAATAACAGAAGTAAAAAGAAAGAAAGCAAGAAATCGAGAACTTACTTAAAGAAATAATTACTGAAAAATCTCTAACCTGGTCAAGAAAATAGATATACAAGCCCAGGAAATGCAGAGAATTTCAGTAAAAACCCAAAGAGGCCAACACCAAGACACATCATAATTAGAATGCCAAAGATTAAAGATAGATGAAATTCTAAAAGCAGCAAGAGAAACACAACTAGTTACTTATAAGAAGGCTCCCACAAAACTATCAGCTGATCTCTGAACAAAAACTTTGCAGACCAGAAGGGAGTGAAAGGAGATGTTCAAAGTGATAAAATGCAAGGGCCTACAATCAATATTACTCTACCCAATAAATATATCATTTAAAATTGAAGGAGATATAAAGAGTTTCATAGACAAGAAAAAGCTGAAGAAATTCATACTACTAACTCAGTATTACAAAAAAACATTAAAAGGGCCAAATAATGTCACCCCAATACAATTAACAATTTAAAAAAGGGAAAAACAAAAACAAAACAAAAATATGAATAATAAAGTTGTAACAAGTATGTACCTATCAAAAATCACTTTAAATATATATGGATTAAATGCTCCAAACAAAAGATAGTAGCTAAATGAATAAGAAAACAAGACAAGTGCATATGCTATCTACAAGACACCCATCTCACATTAAAAGACACACATAGGCTGAAAATAAATGGATTGAAAAAGATATTTCATGAAGATAAAAATTAGAAAAAGTTGGGGTAGCAATACTTATATTAGACTAAATAGATTTTAAAATGAAGACTAGAATAAGAGACACAGAAGTACAACATATAAAAATAAAGCTATCAATCAAACAAAAGACATAACCCTAGTAAACATCTGTGCACTCAACATAGGAGCACCTAAATATATAAAAAAATTTTGAATGACCTAGAGGCAGAGATCAAAAGTAACACAATCATGGTAGGGGATTTTAACACTCTGCTGACACCAATGGGCAGATCTAGATAAAAAATCAAAAAAGAAACAGTGGCTTCAAATGAAACACTAAGCCCGAGGGATTTAATTGATATATTTAGAGCATTTTACCCCAAAGAAACATAATAAACATTATTTTCAAGTGCACATGGAACATTTTCTAAGATAGACCATATATTCAGTCACAAAACAAGTCTGAATAAACTTAAGAGAACTGAAATCATATCAAGTGTCTTCTCTAACCACATGGCATGAAACCAGAAATCAATTACAAAAAGGACTGAAAGACACATAAACACATGGAGACTAAATAGCATGCTACTAAATAATAAATGGGTTGACAATGAGATAAAAGAACAACTCAAAAGATATCATGAGACAAATAAAATGAAAATACAACAATTCAAAATGTATGGGACACAGAAAAAGCAGTCATAAGAAAACAAATTTATAGTAATGCCAATCTACCTCAAGAAGTAAGAATCTCAAATGAAGTCTAACTTCATCTCTAAGAGAACTGAAAATAGAATACCAAACAAAGCCCAAAGTTAGCACAAGAAAGAAGAGGTAAAACAGAATAGAGGCTAAAACAACAATAAAAAAGATCAATGAAGTCAAGAGCTGGTGTTTTGGAAAGATAACACAAATTGACAAACTTTTAATCAGACTCATCAAGAAATAAAGAAAGAGCACCCAAGTAAATATATCAAACATGAAAGAAGAGAAGTGACAGCAAATATTACAGAAATACAAAAAATATTTTTATGAAAATACTACAAGCAACTGTACACCAACAAATTGGAAAATCTAGAAGGAATAGATAACCTCTTAGAAGGATACAATCTTCCAAGGCTAAATCAAGAAGCAGCAGAAAATCTGAACTGACCAATTACTACTAATAAAATTGAATCAGTAATCAACAAGCTCCCAATAAACCAAAGTTCTAAACCAGATGGCTTCATAGATAAATTTTATCAAATATTTAGAAAAGAATTAACACCTATTCTTCTCAAACTATTTTAAAATGTTCAAGAGGAGAAAAGGCTCCTCCCAAGCTCATTTTATGAGGCCACCATTACCCTGATTCTAAAACCAGATAAATACATTTCAAAAGAAGAAAAACTATAGATCAATATTTCTAATAAACATAGATGCAAAAATTCTTAACAAAATATTACTGAACCAAGTTCAATAATACATTAAAAAGATCATACACCATAATCATGTAGAATTTATTTCAGGTATGCTAGGTTAGTTTTTTTTTTTTTTTTTTTTTTTGCTTTTTTGGTATGTGGGTAGCTCCCTGACTGGGAATCGAACCCAGGCCGCAGCGCTGACAGCGCCAACGCCGAAGCCCTAAGCCACTACACCACCAGGGAACTCCCTAGGTTAGTTTAATGTCTACAAATCAATTAGTGTGATATACCAAATAAACAAAATGAAAAATAAAAATCATATGGTAATATCAATAGATGAAAACAAGCATTTGACAAAATCCAACATATATTTATGAAAACAACCCTTAGCAAAGTGGAATTAGAAAGAACATATCTCAACATAATAAAGGCCATATGTGACAAACTCACAGTGAATAGTGTACTAAGTGGGAAAAAGCCAAAAGCATTCTAAGATAGGAAAAAGGCAAAAATGTCCACTTTCACCACTTTTATTCAGTATAGCACTGGAAGTCCTAGACACAGCCATCAGACAAAATAAATAATTAAATAAATAGATAGATGATAGATAGATAGATAAATGGCATCCAAATTGGAAAGGAAAAGGTAAAACTGTCATTATTTGTAGACTCTGAAGATTTCACCAAATTACTAATAGAATTGATAAATGAATTTATTAAAGTAGCAGAATACACCATTAGTATTCAGAAATTGGTTGCTCTTTTATACACCAATAATGAACAGTCAGAAAAAAATTAAGAAAACTATCCCATTTACAATTGAATTTAAAAAATAGAATTCTTAGAAATAAATTTATCCAAGCAAGTGAAAGATCTGTACTCAAAAAATTATATTGAAGAGAGAAATTAAAGAAGAAACAAATAAATGGAAACATATACCATGCTCATTGATATAAAGTGTTAATATAGTCAAAATTTCCATGCTACTCAAAGCAATCCATATCAAAATACCAATGGCATTTTTTTGCAGAACTAGATCAAATAATTCCAAAATTTATTCAGAACCATAAAAATCCTTGAATTGCCAGAACAATCCTGAGAAAAAAGAATATATTAGAGGTATCATGCTACCTGAAATCAAATTACGGTCATACTTTGGTACTTGACTGTTTTGAAACTCTTTGAATTTTGTATTCAATGCATTTTGATGCAAAAATTTTGTCTTGTATTTGTCATTTGTTTGGTACCCAACACACAAACTAGAACTTGTCAATGTTGATTGCCTCGTGACTTGCTACCATTCCCAGCCAAAACAAGAGGTTGCATGTCACTCAGGTGGTAGTCTTGCCTTATGCACATCCCCTTGCAGTCTTTTCTTAGCTTCTGTAATCATTTTGTATAGTTTTGGTTTGGGAACACATTAGATTTATTTACATTATTTCTTATGAAAAGAAATTTGTTTGGTACTTGTCCTTCTTGGTACTTGTCACATGTCCTTGAATAATTAACAATGAGTACTGATATATCACTGTATACTACAAGGTCATAGCAATCAAAACAGCATAACATTTGCATAAAAATAGACCCATAGATCAATGGAACAGAACTGAGCCCAGAAATAAATTCATGCCTCTATGGTCATTTAATCTATGACAAAGAAAGCAAGAATATAAAATGAGGTGAAAATAGTCTATTTAATAAATTGTGCTTGGGAAACTGAACAAATACATGCCAAAAAATTGAAACTGGGCTACCTTTTTATGCCATAGACAAGAATAAACTCAAAATGTATTAAAGACCCAAAACCATGAAACTCCTAGAAGAAAATATAAGAAGTAAACTCTCAGACATTACCTGAATAATAGTGTTACTGATATATCTCCTCAGGCAAAGTAAACAATCAAACAAACAAACAAATGGAACTACGTCAAACTAGGAAGGTTTTGCACAATGAAGTGCAAAGCCATCAACAAAGTGACAGGACATTCTACTAAATGAAAGAAGATGTTTGACAATGATACATCTGGTAAAGAATTACTATAAAAATTTTATTAAGAAAAAATTTATACCACTCAACACAAAAGTAAGAGAAATACAATTCAAAAATGGACAGAGGACCAGAACAGACATTTGTCCAAAGAAGACACACAAATGAGCAACAGATACAAAAATGATGCTTAACTTCACTATTAGGGAAGTGCAAATCAAACCCAGAGTGAGTTACCACCTCACACTGATCAACAAGACCAGTAATAAAATGTGTTAGGGAGGCTGTGAAGTAATAGGAACACTGATACACTGCTGGTGGGAATGTAAATTGGTACAGCCACTGTGGAAAACAATATGATGTTTCCTCCAAAAATTAAGAATAGAATTTCCATGCAACCCATCAATTCCCCTTTTGGGTATCTACCCCAAAAATCTGAAAACATTTATTTATAAAAGTATATGTAGTCATATATTCATTACAGCATTATTTATGATGGCCAAGGCACAGACACAACCAAAGTATCCTTCAATAGATTATTGAATAAAAAAGATGTGGTACATAATATAATTGAATATTATTTGGTCATAAGATAAAACTTTGTAATTTGCAGCAACATAAATGAATCTTGAGATTATCATGCTAAGCAAAGTAAGTCAAACAGAAAAAGTTAAGAACCGTATGTGGAATATAAAACTAAATGCAACAAATTAATAAGACAAAGAAGCAAAAATACATAATTTTTGAAATAACTATACCATTTCAGTATATAAAGACATCCTGATTTATTTGGTCTAACTTTTCTGTTTTTGATTATTATTAACATTATTTAATAAACATCCTTGAAAAATGAAGATTTTTCCTTTATATTTATAATTATTTTCCTAGTATAGCATATGATTATAAACAGTATAAAGCATTAGAAGTGGAAGTTTATGGTTTAAATAATAAGGACATTTTGGAAAGGTCTCTGTCTTAACTCTGCACGAGCTGCTATGACTGGATAGGTTATCAACCTCAAACATCAATTTCTCACAGTTATGGAGGCTGGAAAGCCCAAGGTCATGGTAGCAGCAAATTTGGTGTCATCACATAATGGAAGAGGCAAGAGAGTTCTCCAGTATCTCTTATATAAGGGCAATAATCCCATTCAGGAAGTCTCCACACTCATGACCTAATGCAGCTTTCAATGGTCCCACCTCAAAATACCATCACATTAGATATTATGTATTAACATATAAATTTGGGGGGACATAAATATTGTCTATAGTAGCCTCCCCAAAGGGTATTAATTTATATTTTAATCAACAGCATATGTTAGTTTCCATTGCCTCAAAAACTGTTTTTCCAAAAGTGGGTATTATCATTTCACTGTTAGAATTTCAGGTCTAAATAAAAAGGAAAGAAAAAAAAAAACACCAGGTGTGTGAATTTGGTGAGGAAGCATATTAGCGCCATTTAAGAAAGAAGAAACAATGATTTATACAGTAGACTTTCAGATAACTGGCACCCATGAGAATTGGTAGATGCTGGATTAATGTAATTTCTGATTGTTTGAGAGTTACTACTAAAAATAGGACTAATTAATACTATAACCCATACTATACCATACCATAACATAAACTCTGTGTTGCCTTCATATTAATATTGAAATACAGTATTAAAAAGCAAATTAAGACAAATAAGGACAATTTTTTTTCAAGCTAAAATATACTTTTTAATGTATTACTTGAATTGCTAGAATCACAGAAAATAAGAGATATTTCTAAAGATAAAATAAACTGAAGCCTGTGAGTGGAAATCTTTTTTTGTTGTTGTTGTTGTTGTTGTTGTTTTTAATTCATTTTTATTGTTAGACTTATTAGGGTGACATCTGTTAGCAAGAATTACATAGGTTTCAGGCATACAACTCTACAGTGCATTGTCAACTTGATGTATATAATAAGTTCACCACCTAATGTGACTATATTTAGCTTCCCCCCTCCTCCCCCACTCCCTCCCCTTTCTCCCCTCCCTAACCCACTCATCCTCAAATAAACATTAAACTACTGATTGTGTCCATGGGTTATTTGTTTGTTCATTTCTTTTTTTCTTTGCTGTCAGTTTTATATTCCGCATATGAGTGAAGTCATACAGTTCTTTGTTTTTTCAGTCTGGCTTATTTCACTAAGCATGATGATCTCCAGGTCCATCCATTTTGTTGCAAATGGCAATATTTCATCTTTTCTTATAGCTGAGTAATATTCCATGGTGTATATGTACCACAGCTTCTTTATCCAGAGAACTTGAAAACCTTTGTCCGCAAAGACTTATGTACCCCAATGTTCATCGCAGCACTGTTCACAGTGGCCAAAACATGGAAACAATCAAAGTGCCCTGCGACAGACGACTGAATAAGGACAATTTTAACTTAGTGTAACATAGTGTTATTATAAAAATAGCTTTGTGAATAGAGGGTGCAATTTTAGCTAAATGGCAGTCAATAAACTTTTCAATAAATTTCATTATCATAACTTTTTAACTTTAAGTAACTTAGAAAAAATATATACACAAACACTTAAAACTGTACAATAGGGATAGAGAGTTTACTAAGTAGACATCAGATCAGGATCATCTGAACCTTACGACGTAGTTAGAACAGTACCAAGAGTAGTGGATGTGAATGGTTTTTACATAAGTCAGGAAATGAGGCTGTACTAGAAAACTTGATTGCATCTTTCTTGAAAAATAAATGAAAATCAACTTTCTTTCAGTCCCTATGCCTTGCACACAAAGTTAGGTTTTGCATGATGTGCAGATGCATAACATACTGAGAATTGGAGAAGTATTGCTGTTCTGCAAAAGCTATAACAGTTTCAAATGCTCCACTAGCTCTCTGCCAAGACACTTTTCCCACCTCACACCCATTGTTATCACTCTCTTCCTCCTCTGCAACATTCATTTTTCCCACAAATTGCAACAGTTTCTATGGTGTCTTCTGTATTAAGTGTATGAGTTACTGGTATAGTTTCATCCACAGCAAGCCAATCATCGAGTTTATTTCCAGCCAAATTTATTTGTTGTTAGCAGAGTCAACTAAGTCATGGATTTCATCATAAACTCTGCTATTGGCTGAAAACCACTCAAAGTCAATGCAGGAGGAGGAGGAGGATTCCACAGACATCACAGCTTGCCAAAACTTTCCAACATTTTTGTAATGTTTTACTTCTCACAGAATTCCAAGCACAACTGACAGTGTAGATAGCATCTTTGAGATTATATTTTTTCTGAAAATCCATATTTATTCTATCAAAATTAGTCATTTTTTGTATAAAGTCTTGCCTGTGAAAGAGTTTTACATTTTGAATCACTCCCTGATTCATTGATTAAGTCATACTTGGACATTAGCTAGAAGATAAGATCTGAAAACATCGCCATTAATGAGCTTTTCCTCAGGAGGACTGCCTGACAACCAGGAACAATAGAACTTTGCTATTCTCTGGTATTCCTTTCTTTCATGAAATTTTTTTTAACACTAGAGGCAAATGAATAATACAACCACTTGGTAAAAACTCTGGTTCCAGCTGTCTGTCCCTCTGTGCATGATAATCTACACTGTAGATTCTACAAGACGGTTAGTTATGCTTTTAAAGCACCTTGATTTAGCAAATTTGCTGACCACACACAACTCTACCTAATGCTTTCCTGATGCATTTGCACAAATGAGCAGTTATACATTCTTTATTTATATAGCTTGAACCCATGAGCTACCTTTTCATTACCACAGCCGAAGTAGAGTTAGGCAGACACTTTCACATTAATCTAGTCTCATCTACATTATAAATCTGCTCTGAAACCAAGCCATTTTCTGCCACCAATTCACTAGACACATTATAAAATGAAGTTGCAACCTCAAAATTAGCTAATTTCTGCTAACTCAACAACTTCATCTTACAGATGCCATGATGAACCTTGAATCAAGTAAGCTAGCCACTTGAAAATGAACACTGACCTTCAATGTTCATTTCTTATGGAATTCTCTTGTTTTTTTCTTGCAACTTGGGTCCAGAAATCCAGCCACCTCAGACGTGTTCAGTAAAAGCCACTCATACAGTGCCTGGTCAAGCACTTCAATTTTGGGTTTATGAGGAGTATGATGCTTCTCCTCTTGTCATTCTCTGATTTAACATAAAGCTCTTTATCTTCTGAGACTAAGCCTTAATATCATAAATTATTAATGAGCTGACATCAAATTCCTCCATGAGCACTGCATGACTTCCATCTTTCTCAAGCCTCTTGCATATTTCCATCTTCTGCTTAAGAATAAGCAGTATGCACTTACACTTATTTGGGACCTGTTTCGGCATACTTGGAGTTGGGTGAAAACACAGAATTTGAATAATAATAAATCCCAACCTACTGGTACATTTACACATGGTGAATTGGCAGAAGTGGGAACAAACGTGGTGCATGAAGCGTGGGCTTACTCGTAGTACAGAGAGGTGAATGGCACACCAAGTTTAAACTTACATTTCTGCTAGAAATTGATTTTAATTTTTATTGAAAGTATTATTTCTTTTATATTTTTGTTGGTTGATTGAGAGTGCTGGTTGCTTGAGTTCTGGTTAATGGAGAGTTTACTGTAGTTCTCAATAAGTCCTGAAGTAATCCCTGGTATTACAGTATAAGATTGGATATTCAAAATAATGACCGTAAGTCAGTAAGCAAAAATGAATTTATGCTCAATAAATTGTTTTAAAAGACATAAATTGTCAGTGATAAGGTTAATTGCTATAACCCTTTTGAAAAATAATCCAATGACATATACCTGAAGCCTTAAAATGTTATATGATTTGACTCAGTAATTCTACTTCTGGGACTCTATCTTAAATGAGCAATCCTATATGGAAAAGTTCTTATGCACATCAATGTTCACCAATATGTTATTTGTAATAGAAATGAAACATAAAAACTGAATATCCAATAATAGTGAAATGTTTATATAAATTATATCTACTTTTGAGCTGTGATAAATTGCCATTTTAGTATTACTTATAATTTGTAATAATTTAAAACAAAAAATATGGATACAATATTTTACAAACAATATAGTCAGTGATGTTAAATAAATTGCATTAATACAAAGAAATAGACCAGAAAATAAAAGCTGTATTAAAATATATCAAATATTAACAATTGCCTATTATCTTTGGGCATTGGAATTAAAGATGATTGCCTATTTTTTATTTTTTCATGTTACAAATTTTCCATAACAATCATATATTCAAAAAAAATCCCACTAGGGTTCCCTGTTGGTGTAGTGATGAGGCATCGGCACTCTCAATGCTGTGGCCTGGGTTTGATTCCCAGCCAGGGAACTACCAAAGAAAGAAAATCATATATTACTTTCATGATGATCAGAAGTAAAAAACATGTATTTTTAAAAACTGATTCCTTCAACACAATCTAGGTAAGATCCCAGCTGTTATGTATAGGTTTATTTTTAAATTGTTAAGCTAATAAACAGGTTTTTTTGTTGTTGTTGTTTGTTTTAAGTAGTAAGTTTCAAATTATCTGGTGAAATTCTTACTAAAGTTAAACATGTTATTTAACAGTGATAAAAATAAATTAGATTTACTACTTATGAGATATCTCCAACTTCTACCTCTAATACTATGTAGACTAGAAGGCATTCTGGTGATAGCATTAATAATAACTGTGACTGAATGCTTTTTTGAGAATCCATGTATGAGGAGAGATCCAAAGAAATAGAGTTTATTTATAAAAAATTGTGTATCTATTCTTCATGTTTAAACTTCAGTCACTTTCAAAGTTCTCTTTGTTTGATTCAAGACACCTTTTTTTTTTTCCAATGTGGGTACTTCCCTGGCTGGGAATCGAACCCAGGCCACAGCGTTGACAGCACCAAAGCCTTAAGAAACTATACCACCAAGGAACTCCCAAGACACTTTTTCCACTGCTCAAAAGAGTTTTTGAACTCATCAGTTTTTATGCCTTTTAGTGCTTCTGCCAGTTTTTGTTTCACCTCTTCCCCATTGGCAAAACGTTTCCCTTTGAGGACTTTTTTCACCCAGGGAAACAAACAAACAAAAAAACATCACTAGGGTTGAGATCGGGTGAACAGGAAAGGTGAGGCACAGGGGTCATGACATTTTTGGTCAAACACTGCTGAATACTGTGGGCAGGTGTGTTGCCATGCTGCACATTGTTCGTGTAGATCACATATTATGAAATGGGCAAACACATTAAAAGAGTCTCCAAAATATTGTCACTAAAGCCAAATGCAGCCTCTCACAGCAATGCCTGCTGGTACACTGGTGCAGATCAGTTCCTAGAACACACACGTAGTGGTGGAAACCTGTAATACAAGCAGCCCACCCTCCAGAAGATAATTCTGGGTTTGTTTGTTTTTTGAGGTGGCCCCTCATATGTATCAATTATCCATTCCCATAATAATATTACATTATAAATAACCATAATAAATATATAGCAAACAGCAATGAATATTTACAAAGCCAACGAATCTGTGGGGCAGAAATTTAGGTTGGGCTTTGTTGGAAACTTCGAATATTAAATAAGCTAGTTCCTTCACCTATCAAGTGGGGAGCTGTCAGGTGCAGTTGAATGTATCTGCTCTGCCGTTTCTTGCATCTCTTATCACCCAGCAAACTATCTAGTCATGCATTCAAGTTCTCCAAGTGATGGCAGAAGGAAAAGTATCAGCAGAAGTTCTTATGTATTTTTCATAGGTTTTTTTTTGGTTCACATCACATTGGCCAAAACAAGTCACACGACCAATCCTGAGCCAGCCTAGGAGATACAACGATCACCTAACAATAAGTTTAGTTCCAGAGAGGTGTGACAGATTTGGCCATTGATTAATCAGTCTTTCACTGTACAGAAGAAATTTTTAGGTTTTTCTATTTTTAGAATACTATTCCACATTCTTGAGCTGGTGTTGTTGTCAACACATTAAATGAATGAATGAATGGATGAATGAATGAGTGAATGTAAATAAATATAAATACACACATACATACATGCATACACTTGAGAACACATTAAATCTGAGAAAAACTGCAAATTTAACTTCTCTTCATAACCTACACTGCAGGGACAAATCAAAACTTTGTTGTATCTAAATGGAAAAAGAAAACATGGAAGAAGCATCTATTTGGATATAGAGCTGGACAAATCTGATATAACTGGAGAAAATCTCTTTTGGCCTTTACTGGCATATACTTACTTCAGACCCAAAAATTGCAAAGAGCATCTGTTGTTTTTAAACAAGTCTTTGTTACAGTTTATTTTTAAGTTTGCATTTTATCATTCAACACAAAGTTAATTTCATACAAAACTAATTCATGAGAACATCAGAATGAATAAATGCTCATTGAGTAACTGAATACAAGGTTTAATCAACTGACTTTTGATGTGCTATAACAAATTAATAGCAATCCCTTTGTGCTTTCTAATTCATCTGACATAAATAGACTGTGTATGTTTTTCCATTTCTCGGTACTACCAAACTAATTTTTGTTATGTACAAAAATAAAGGAAAAAAGGCATCAGCTCTACTACTCACAAAATTATGTCTTGTCTGAGAAGTCTTACTAATATAAGTTGAGGAGAGTACTAAATGAAAAAATTTGGCATTAAAAGTAGAAGGCTATTAGCTAATGGAAGGGGATACATACATTCTCTGTCTACAATTGCTCATATAGGTAGTAAAATAATATTTTAAAATTAGAAAACACATGTTTATATACTTTTTTCATTGAACATACTGTTTAAATTATTTTAAACTTTATTATATGACTAAGAATTTATGTATAACAACCTCATAAAAATGAGAAATGGTTTGAATAGTTTATAATGCAAAATTATTATTATAAAAGGTATGAAGTATTAATAGACACTACAATATGGATAAAACTTGAAAACGTTATGTAAAGTGAAAGAAGCCAGTCACCAAAAACCGCTTTGCATGTTTTCATTCATAGGAAATATGTAGAATAGGCTAATCTGTGCAGACAGAAAGAAGATTTGAAGTTACCTGTAACTGGATGGGACCAGGACAAGGAGCAGAAATGAGAAATAACTGTTAAAGGTCTCTGAGTTTTGGGTGAGACAGGGGAGGTTAGAGGAGTTAAAATGTTTTTAAATTAGATTGTAGTAATGTTTGCACTACTCTGAATATACTAAAAACGTTTTCTGAACTGTATACTTCAAATAGGTGAATTTTGTGTGGGAAATATGTCTTGATAAAGTTGTAAAATATATAAAGTTAAAAATCTAACAGTGATGTTGAAGGTAGAAAAAATATGAAGAATATTAGATGCAAAGAGAATATCTATTAATTATTGAAAGGTTTTAAACCAATAGAAATTATTTTACCAAAATTATATAAATATTTTAAAAACAATTATAACATTATAGAATTAAGTAAACTGAACTTAGAATCATTTGTATTATTAATGTTATAAAAATAAGATACATAGAAACATATGGCAGTTCCCTATAGTTTAAAGGGGGCAGTGAGAAAAAGACGTGACAGAAGATCATAGGATTATAATGAAGAGACAGAGGTCATTTCAAGGAAGAAAATAAAGATTTGAAAAAAAAAATTTTAAAGTTGAAAAGACATTCAAAAGAAAAATATTGAATTCTATCTTAGGCCTCAAATTTCTGTGAATGTTATCAGTTGATAGGGATCAAAGTAAGACATTATTTCCCTCCAAATTGAACTATCAAAGCATAGCTTCTTATTTTCTTTTAAATCTTTTTTTTGTGAAAGAATGAGGCATGTCTTCATTACAAAATATTGGTGAGATAAATATAAATAATATATATAATCATCATACAACTAGCCTCTCTGTAAATAATTGAAAGCTGTTTATATTATGTGTCCATAGAGTCACAGAACCCACCTAGCTCAGGAAGACTTGAAAAAAGTTAGCTAATTTGTAGACATTCTCAAAGTGTAGATTAATTTACTTTTCAAATTTTTTTCAAGCTTCTTCTGTCTTTCTTATTCTCTAACATAACTGAGATGGTTTCAAATCATCTCATGAAATAGTTTAAATTACACTGAAGTAAATTTATTCTTTCCTTATAAATACATCCTGAGAATATAAAAATATTTCACAGACCAGTAGCAAATTACTAGTGGACCAAACCTGGTCCATGGACCAGTGGTTGAAAATCACTAGAAGGGTCAAAACAGTCACATACCTAATTACAGCAAATCACATCACATTCATACAAACTGATTTGTAAAATCCAAAAGCAGCATTATAGACAGTCTGCTCTCATGATCTGCTTCAGTTAGACTTAGAATGTTCAAAGATTCTAGAGTAAGAATTGATTTATATAACATATCCCCGGTTATTTTTGTTGAAATCACAAGTTGGTGTCCCACACAAGATTCACATTGAATTATTTCTTCTCTGTCAAGCAACAGCTTAACCTTGAATTAAATTCTTAGTTTACAAGTTACACAAAGATTTTATGTGACTGAAGAAAGCTAAAGTCTATTGGAGGAAAGCAGATAGGGAAGGCCATTTAGTTCAATTAGAGCCAAAGAAACAAAATGATACTTCATGATTTATCTTGTCCAAGGTGAAATATCATACTCTTCAGTGTACTGAGCTTCAGAATACATTTTATTATTTTTTATTATTTTATTTCTTATTTCTTAAATTTTTATTAAATTTATTGGGGTGAAAGAAAATAAAGTTAAGATTAAATGAGCATTTGGTAACAACAAATCAATTCAATAAGAATTTGTCCTTGTTTTAAACATTTTAAGTATTTTATAACTTGAAGAAGTGCTGAGGTTGATGTGGATAGTGGTTACACCACCCAGAAACTTCATTCTGTAAGGTTGTCAGACACAAAGTTAGCCCAATTCTTTGTTATCTGCACTGCTACTCCTGCTAGTGCTGCTTCTTATTTCCTTTTCTCTTGGGCTCCACTGTGTGCAGATATGGCTTGAACAGTGCTTGAGATATCCTTATCTCATTTATTTTTATTGCCAGAAGGTAGATTTCTTGTTCATCACCTTACCTCATATTTCAAATAATAATAAATATATATATGTTTATGTTTAATGATAAGAGTAAGTGGCAAACATTTAGATAATGGCATACTTGTGCAACAACAGCAGGAAAAGGTAAACCCAGTAGTGAAGCTATGCAATCATTCAAATTATGGCATACAATTCCATAATTATAGAGCATACAATTCCAATTTGCTGCAATTAGACACTATATCTTTATTGCATCTAACCAAATATATATATGTTATTGAGGCCCTCTTGAATTAGGCTCTCTGAAATACAAAACTACACATATATACTAGAAATTCACCATTTAGCCACTGAATTCATTTACATGGCTTTATTTATATAAATAAATACATTTACATGGTTTTATTTATATAAAGGATAGAATTAAACACTCATTTTAAAATTTAAGTATGGTTTTAGAGGATAGTTTTAATTGAATTTTGATAGGAAACAAGAGGTGGAAAAATGTAATTCCTATGAAATGACAGAGGAAACAAAATAATGAAAATTTAGATACAGATATTATATAAAGAAAATATTTACAGAGTGATGATAAAGAGAGTACCTAAAAACATCAAGGGATTTTAATGATAAATGGAATTATGAATAAAAAAATGTTTCAAATAGCATTGGTGTAGAATTTTGGGAGTGAATGGGGAAACCTAGATATCATGGAAAAGATAAGTAGAAACCGTTCTCACATTGGGAGAGAGAAATACACAAAAAGTGACTGTAAATTACAATATTTTCTCAAATCATTTTGAGATGAGGTAGACCATAAACAATAGCTAATTAATTAAGAGACATCTAAACAAGTGTTCTCCTACTAAAAGTCTCCTCTGAAGGTCAGTATTTTTATTAGCAAAGGGAAAAATGTCAGAATAAGGTGAATATTTCAGATTAGTCTACAAGGAAAAAGATATATGGAAATATAATCCTGGATTTTATTTTATATATAATACAAAGCACCTATAAAGATAAAATTAAAAATTATGTAACATGTTATTTATACTGTATATGTAATTCATGTTATGTATTATAAAATGAGATATCTACTTTTATATTAATATATGGCATATAACATTTACTTGGATACAATATCACTACAAAACCATTTTTCAAAAATAACAAGTTGACAATAGTCTAGATATTTTAAATTTAGAAGTAAATCTTAGATCAACAAACAACTTCTAAAAATTCAGATGGAAATGCAGCTCCCAGCCCCGCTACCTGAGATATCTGCCAAGAAGCCAGGTGCTTTATGGGAGCCTCTTCCAAAGCTTGGCATTTGGGTTTTCTAAGTTTTTATTGAGAAAGAAAAAGGAGGAAATTTTACCACAGTGTGTAGTACTGAGGTTACTGGCCTCTTCAGAAGAGTAGTAGGAAAATGTTTTCTTTTCAACAATTAGACTTATAAAATGGGACTAGAAATGCAAACATAACAAAATATTGTATGCTCTAAAATGTCTTGTTGGCATTATTTTTAATATACGTTAAGACCGTATTAGCTTCAGAATGTTTATCTATGCCCCCAAGAGAGGATTAGCTGGGAACATTCTTTGAGATAAACTAGAAAATTATTTGGTATTGGCACTGTTAAATGTTTCCAATGTGCAGGTGTTTGTAGTATTAGTACAGTTGCCTGATTCGTTTCCATTCAGGTAAATCTGCAGAGAATAACACGGTTTATCATTTCAGGATAGAGAGGTGCAGAGGCTATTACAGGGTATAGTGAAAATCTTCCACTAGCTACTTTTATGCTGTTTTCTAAAGAGTTTCATGTTCTGACTCTTAGCATATAAGCAAGCCTTCACTTCCTTAGTAAATGTTTCTAGCTGAACTTTGCTAAATCTCAATCATCTTACTTTTTTCCAACATCATTCATAATCAACTCTGCATTCATAACTCTTCATCAGTATTACAAAGTAAGAATATATATTGTTAGTGACAAATAATAAAATCTACCAAGAAACTTCTAATTTTTACATACTTTTTAGAACAATGATGGCAAAAGAGTTTACTTACTATACTCCATCAACAAAATTATGTAGAGTGTCTCAAATTTCCCAGGCACAGGGCTGGGTGAAGAAGATATAAGAATAATAAGAATAGAAATGGACCTTGCCTTCATCAAGTTTATGGTTCACTGGGGAGATGGCCAAAAACTGGGTAGCTGAGTGAAAATTTTAACCATAATACCAATGTAAACTAAATGCTGCATTCCACAGGATGTATTAAACCACAAGCCAAATTAAGTAATTTAGCCAAAGATTCCTTGAAAACCTTCATCTAGTGGAAGTCATGAAGTTGCAGATTAGGAAAAGAGTACTTGAAAGTGTCCTTGAATCAACTGTGCTATGTGTTTCCCAGACCACCAACAACAACAACAACAACAAAAAAGAGGAGGGTAAGGAGGTTGAGTGTTCCTAATTTATCTAAACCCTTCACACACAACTAGTCTAACAGCCAACTAGAAGGCCAGTGCAGAAACAGGCTGCTCTATAACAAAAAAGGGGGAAAAATGATACTGTACCAGAATTATTATGTTCATCAGCAGTTCGTCCTGTAAAGAAAACATAAGACTGTTTTGAGCGTCTAATGTGGGCCAGAGAAGAGAAAGCTGGCTAGGAGCTGTTCTAAATTCCATCATAGAGGGCAATATAGGATGATTATAGAACCTGAAAGATAAATGTTATGTGGCAAAGACTTTAGTGAAAAAAGAGAGGTACAAATGGTACATGCTCAGCAAGAGAAGAATACATTTTCTATGTCACAGTAAATACAGAGAATTAGGTTTGGTACGAGATGATGTTGTTAGTAAAGTACTCATCTCAGGCACAAAATTTAAGGGGGAACCGAAAAACAAAAATGACAATTTAGATAAATACAGTGTACTCTCTGTTAACTGGAACGCAAGCAACCAGCACTCTTAAGCAACCAGCAAATATTTTTTTGCTGATTGCTTGAGATTTTTGCCACTTGTTTGAGATCTTTGCCATTTGCTTGAGCATGCTGATTGTTTGAGTTCTGGTTAACAGAGAATCTACTTACATTCATCCTGCATTCACCTATACCCCTGGGTACAGGTTAACAGAGAGTCTACTGTAATATGTAATACAAATTTCAAAAATATGAGAATTAATGCACAATAATATGTGATGAGGAAAATGGCCCAAGATGGTGAATTAAGTAAATGCTATGCCTACTGTCCCCCAGGATCACACCATAATCAATAAATTACAGAATAATCATCTGAATAGTAGCTGAACAGAAACCATGTAAGTAAGGATATAAACAAGAGGTAGACTGATAAAATGCGCCATTTTAAATAAGACAAAAAACAAAGGTACTGTTCTGTTACAAATGGTACATATGGTCAGCCTATTGACACCTTAAATTTACCCCAGTGAGAGTAGGCTGACTATGTGTACCATTTGAAACCATACATTACTCTCCTTATCTGTCCTGTTGCAAATGGTACATCTGGTCAGCCCAACAAGAAGCCACATCAAGATTGGTAGAAGGTGCAGAGACATAAAACAGTCTGACCACAAACCCATGGAGAGAGGTTGAACACTCCAAGAGACACCATGGTGGAAGAGGTTCCCACAGAAGAGGATGGGGTCCCAGCTCAGGTTCTGTGCTAGCAAAAAACAGATCCCACATGATCTGGCAGTGAAATTCAGCAAACATTGTCTAGCTGGCCTTGTGAGATGGAAGATGGCTGGAAACCCTGACGTCTTCTTAAAAGGCCCATACACAGACTCACTGACTAGCAAACACTCATCTGGTCTTTGGTGAAGAGTCAGCAACTCGAAAATTTTCAGAGACATAAGAGGAAAGACTAAGTTGGGTGTCTTCGTGTGAGTGTCCAGCCAGCTGGGACTTACTTGAGACATGGTAATAACTACTCCAGACACAAAAATTTAGTCGAGAGGGAGAGACCATCTTGAAGAAAGAGACCTCCTGAGGCTCTCTTCTCTGCCTTTTTATTTAGAAGGCTTAACAGGATGGGACTGTGTGCAGACAAGCACATCTGTGGAGTTAACTTGTAATGGATGAACTAAGTTAATGTTCAAGGTAGGAGGAGAAAGGGTAGGGCAAGTAAAGTTTAATCAGGTAATTTCTTAGCTGGTGACCACATCATGTTCACATACATTCTTTCCGTGTTTGCACAGATCTCAGTTAATCCTTTACTGCCTATTTGCAGCCAGATAACTTTCAGTCCCTGCTTTTGCATCAGGGTCCAATCAGCACACATTCATTCATCATGATGTGGAGGTCTTACAGATTTCTTAGCCAGTCTATATGAGGTTGTGGACTGGGCTTGGGGAATCCTACATCTCTACCTTCTTTGTTTTTTATAAAGAAAAGTGAGGGTGAAGGATTCATGGCAAGGAAGCTGGCCAAGATGCTTGGGTAGTTCCTGGGTCTTGGTATATGTGGGCCAGGAGCTGGAGGGTTATGACTGAAAGAATACAGTGGCAGAAGCTGGAGTGATGAAAAGAAGAATTAGAAAGTAGAACATAATTATCCGTGATACCTGTTGACTGTTCTGGGCTATTATAGTTAAATTGGCCAGAAATCTATTCTCAGGGGTCAGAGGTGCCCCTACATTGTTCATTAAGGTTACCACTTGTTGATCAAGATTTTTCAATTGTTCCCACATGATGCCAGGAGCTTGATAGATTCATTTTGTATGTCTGCAGCATTTAGCCAGAGTCAAATGTTGCATTTGAGAAATTGGTTTTTGGCCATGGCTCATGATGCAGCTTGACTCTTTGTACTGGTATTCACTCATTTCCTGAAGGGAGAGAAACACAAACTGACCCTTGACCTCATGTGAGGGCAGGATAGGGTCTTTTCCAGGAGGAGCCCGGTTCCCATTCTTTAACATAAACTTACTGCTTTTCAGAAAGTGTAGAGGTGGTGGAGGCAAGGGGGTGGAGGAGCAGAAGGCTCATCCAGTCATAAGACAGGAGGAAATGGTAATTCCTCCTCTTCTTGTTTGTTTTCAAAGGCTACAGTTTGTGCTGATTGTAAAGGGCCTGAAGAGATAAATTCCTCCTTTATTTCCTGCTTAGGAGTGTGGATTGGACAGAAAGCTATTCAAACGAAACTCCAAGTTGTTAACACAGGAAGCAGAATATGTTGTCCTTGTTCAAACTGTCTTTTAAATACCCTTCCTACCTGCTCCCAAAGTTCTAAATCTAAAGTGCCCTTTTTGGGGAACCATTGGCAGAACTCTTGGACAGCACATAATAGTTATTGCAACACTTTTGGTTCAATAGCACATTGAGTAGTTTTAAGTAGCTGTTGAAAAGTTTTAACATAAACATGCTGTTCCTTAGTAAGTTCCTGACCCATGATGGAAAATCCCTCTCTGTACTACATGCATTAGTCTCTTTCTCAAAGAGAGAGCAGGAACTGCCTTTTACTGGAATTCCCCATGGAATGAAGCCACTGAGTTTCTTCTAGGTGCACAGATTCCACTCATGTCACATCAGGGTCACCACTTGTGAGTCTCCAGGAAGACACAAAAGTTTGGTCAAGAGGGAGAGAAAGAGGCCATCTTGAAGGAAGAGACCTCCCGAGGCTCTCTTCTCTGCCTTTTTATTTAGAAGGTTTAACAGGATGTGTGCAGACAAACACATCTGTAGAATTAACTAGTAATGGATGACTTAATGTTCAAGCTAGTGGAAGAGAGGGTAAGGAAGTAAAGTTTACTCAGATAATTTCTTAGCTGGTGCCTACATCATGTTCACATACATTCTATCCATGTTTTCATGGATCCCTATTAATCCTTTACTGGCTATTTGCAGCCAGAAAACTTTCAGTCCCTGCATTTGCATCAGGGTCCAATCAACACATGTTCATTCATCATGATGTGGGGGCCTTATAGATTTCTTAGCCCGTCCATATGAGGTTGTGCGCTGGGCTTGGGGAATCATACAGCTTCAGTGCAAGAGCTGGAAGGAAAGCAGCCATTGTCACTTCTGAGTCTGCTTTACATGTAGCCTATAGAAGGGTACTATCTTTTCTATGTTGAACCCTCCCCCATAGGGTCAAATCTGAGACCACATTGGTCTGGTAAAATCTGTGTGTGCACATCACCTTGGTGACACCCTGGATCCCCACCCTGCACTGCTAGTATTTCATCACAGAGGACACTCACCTCCTGGGTACTGGGCCTGTCCCACAGCTGCAGAACACTTTTACAGCAGTGGACAGTCTGCAGCAACCCAGAAAACATTAGAAGGTGGTCAGGGAGCCACAACTTGCACCGGAGCCTCTCTTGTATGACTTTAGAGGATCTGTGGGCCTGAGGTTAGTGGTGGCTGCCTGTGATGTTCTAAGTTTATTTTACAAAGTGGTCATAGGCCAGGTGCTATTGCAAGAACTGATCTGTATTTACTTTGTAAAAACCACTAACTATTCCTTGTGACTCCCTAGGACTCTTCCCATTCCTCTCGTGCTTCGTTGCCGAAGGCACTCTCAATAGCAGGTTAACCAGCCCGACCCATGCACCTAAGGAGGCTCCTTCAATAACTGACCATTATGGGCAGCTGGAAGGTGGGAACAGATCGAGGGGACCCTGAGCCTTTTGCTAAGCTTCCCCACACTGTTGGCAGCCAGCTTCAGTTAACTGCAAATTTGCTCCACATACTTCCAAGTCCTGCATCAGTGTAACCACACACATATAGCTTTGTAGCTCCCAATAGGTAGCCCCTGGGCAATCAAGGCTGAAATTGGCCTGCACAAGAGTGTCTCCAAAAAGACACTGGAAACTACACACCCAGAAGCTCAACTCTAACCACACCAGAGCACTATCTGGTTAGCACCACAAGAAGCACACCAAACAGGTGGTATCAACAGGTATAAGAGGCTACTAGGACCAATAACCCTCTGAAGGGTCACCCCACACACAGGAGCTTATATACTGTGAGTATAGCCAGTCTTCACAATCAGTCAACTTAGAAGTTAATCCCACCCACTGATGCACCAAAAGCAATTAAGACTCAACTATAACATAAGAATACACACAAGGGACACTCCCTGCGACACATGCACAGGAGATCACAGAGATTAAGGCTTTGGACTACACAGGGCATAGTACATAAGACCACCCAGCAAAGACTGAGAGACATAAGAGATCCACCTAGTGTATAGAAGCAAACAAAGAGAAGCAGAAAGGATGAAGAAACAAAGAAACATGTACCAAATTAAAAAACAAAAAAAGAAATTTCCAGAAATAAAACTAAATGAAATGAAGGCAACTAACCTACCAGAGACAGAGTTTAAAACACTGGATATAAGAATGCTCAAAAAAACTTAGTGAGAATTTTAACGAAAAGATAATAAGCATAAAAAAAAACATAAAAACAAAAAAAAAGTCAGATATAAAGAATACAATAACTGAAATGACTAATGCACTAGAAAAAATATGTAGTAGATTAAATGCAGCAAGTGACATTTTCAGCAATTTAGAAGACAAGTAGAAAACACTCAATCAGAAAAACAAAAAGAAAGGAGAATTAAAAATGTACAGACAGTTTAATAGACATTTGGGACAACCTCAAGTGTAACAACGTTCTTATCATAGGAGTACCAGATGGAGAAGAGAAAGAGCAATGGTTAAAGAACCTATTTTAAAAAATAATGACTGAAAACTTCCCAAACCTGAAGAAGGAAATACACATGCAAGCCCAGAAAGTACAGAGAGTCCCAAACAAATGAACTCAAACAGGCCCACACAAAGACATATTATAAAGAGAATGGCAAAGGTTAAAGACAAAGGGAGATTTTAACAAGAATCAAGAGAAAAACAACTAGTAACTTACAGGGAAGATTCCATAAAGCTATCAGCTGATTTCTAAACAGAACCTCACAAGCCAGAAGGGAGTGGTGGGAAATATTCAAAGTGATGAAAGAAAAACAAACCAAGGGCCTACAACCAAGACTACTCTACCCAACAAGGCTATCATTTAAAATTGAAAGAGAAATAAAGAGCATTCAAATCAAGAAAAAGTTAAATGAATTCATTATGACCAAGTTAGTATTACAAGAAATGTTAAAAGTACTTTTTTATGAAGAAAGAAGAAAACAAAGATGAAAAATTATGAACAATAAAATGATAAAAACTATGTGTCTATCAGTAATCACTCCATATGTAAATGGACTAAATGTATTAATCAAAAGACAGAGTGTAGCTAAATGGATAAGAAAAGAGCAAGCATACGCTATCTTGAAGAGACCCATGTTAGATCAAAAGGCATGCATACACTAAAAGTAAAGGGGTGGAAAAAAGATATTTCATGAAAATGGAAATGACAAAATGCTGGGGTAGCAATACATACATTGGACAAAATATACTTTAAAATGGAAGCTATAATAACAGACAAAAAAGTACATTACATAATAATAAAGGGATCAATTCAGCAAGAGGACATAACTATAGTAAACATTTATGCACTCAACATAGGAAAACTTAAATATATAAAATAAATATTGACTGACATAAAGGCAGAGATTGATAATAACACAATCATAGTAGGGGACATTAACATCCTACTGACACCAATGGACAGAATATCTAGAAAGAAAATCAACAAGGAAACAGAGGCCTACTTGACATACTAGACCAGAGGGATTTAATTAATATTTTTAAAGCATTTCACCCTAAAGCAGTAGAATATATATTCTTTTCAACTGCAGATGGAAAATTTTCTAAGATGGAACACGTTAGGCCATAATACAAGTCTGAATAAATTTAAGATTAAAATCATATCAAGTGTCTTCTCTGACCACAGTGGTATGAAACTAGAAATTAATTACAAGAAAAAAACTGAAAAACACACAAACACATAAGACTAAATAACATGTTACTAAATAATTCATGGGTCAACAATGATATCAGATCAAGGAAGAAATAAAAAGCTAACTCAAAAAAAATAAAAATGAAAACACAAAGACTCAAAACCTATAGGACATAACAAAAGCAGTTCTAAGAGAAAAATTCATAGCAATACAGGAAAACCTCAAGAAACAAAAATAAAAATTTCAAATAAACAGTCTGACTTTACACTTAAAGGAACTGACAAAAGAACAGCAAGCAAATCCCAGAGTACAGGAAGGAAATAATAAAGATCAAAGAGAAAAACATAAAATAGACGTTAAAACAACAATACAAAAGATCGATGAAACCAAGAGCTGGTTTTTTTTTTTTGAAAGGTAAATCAAATTGACAAACTTTTAAACAGACTCATCAAGAAAATAAGAGAGGATCCAAACAAATAAAATAAGACATGAAAGAGTAGTGACAATGGACACCACAAAGATACACAAGGAAAAAAACTTTAAGAAAATATTATGACCTACATACCAACAAATTGGACAATCTGAAAGATATGGATCAATCCCTAAACACATACAATCTTCTGAGGCTTAATCAAGAAGAAACAGAAAATCTGAACAAACTGATTACTGCCAATAAAATCAAATCCCTAATCAACTTAATCATAGGGTGCATAAATATTCACTAACATTTATGTTCCCAAAACAAAAGTTGTAAACCAGATGGCTTCACAGGTGAATTTTACCGAACATTCAAAAAAGAAATAACACATATGCTTCTCAAACATTCAAAAAAATTTAAGAGGAGGGAAGGCTCCCAAGCTAATCTTAAAAGGCCATCATTACCACCATTCCAAAACCAGACAAAGACCTTGCAGGAAAACAAACTAACAAAATAATGTAGGCCAATATTCCTAATGAACATATGATGCATAGGTGCAAAAGTTCTCAAACCAAACCAAATTTAGCAATACATTTTAAAAATTATACACCATGATGAAGTGATGGTTATTGCTATAAACAGTTTAGTTCAATATTTGTAAATCTATTAATTTGATACACCACATATACAAAGTAAAAAATAAAAGAAATTATATGGTCATATCAATAAATGCTAAAAAAAAGCATTTTACAAAATCCAGCAATTATTTATATATAAACTCTCAGCAAAGTGGAAAACTGAACACAATAATGGCATATATGACAAATCCACAGCTAGAATTTTATTTATAGGAAGAAACTACTGTAAGTGTTTTTTTTTTGTTTGTTTTTTTTAAGATCAGGAACAAGTTAAGAATGCCCACTTTCACTACTTTGATTTAACATAGTACTGGAAGATCTAGCCACAGCAATCAGGCAAGAAAAAAATATATATAGGCATCAAAATTGAAAAGGAAGAATTAAAGCTGTCATTATTTGCAGATGAACAATACTAGAAAACTCCAAGGATGCCACCAAAAGCAATAAGAACTGATAAATGAATTTAGTGAAGTAGTCAGATACAAAATCTATATTCAGCAATTGGTTACATTTATATACACAAATAATGAACTGTCAGGAACTGTCAGAAAGAGAAGTTAAGAAAACTACCTGATTTACAATTTCATTTTAAAAATATCTAGAAATAAATTTAACGATGGAAATAAAAAGCCCGTACTCAAAAAATTATAAGACATTGAAGAGAGAAATTTAAAAAGACACAAATAAATGAAAATATATACCATAATCTTGGTTAGGAAGAATTCATATAGCTAAAATGTCCATACTATACAGACCAATGTAGAGATCTAATGCAATTCCTATCAAAATTTTAAAGAAATATTTCACAGAACTAGCATAAATAATCTTAAAATGTATATAGAACCGTAAAAGACCCTGAATAGCCAAGGCAATTCTGAAAAGGAGAACATAGCTGGAGGTTATCATGCTACCTAATATCATATTATACAAAGCCATAGTAACCAAAACAGCATGGTTTGGCTTAAAAGCAGACACATAGATCAATGGAACTAAATAGAGAGCCCAGAAATAAATCTATACTTATGTGGCCACTTATTTTATGACAAATGAAGCAAGAGTTTTCATTGGGATATAGGCAGTCTATTTAATAAATAGTATTGGGGAAACTGGACAAGTACATGCAAAAAAATTAAACTGGACAACCTTCTCATCCCATATACAAGAATAAACTCAAAATGGACTAAGGGTCCTAGAAGAAAACATAAGAAGTAAATTTACAGACATTACCTTTAGTAATATTCTTACTAATATATCTCATCAGGTAAGGGAAACAAGGAAAAGAAAATAAACAAATAGGACTACATCAAACTAAAAAGATTTTTTCACAACAAAGGAAACCATCAACAAAACAAAAAGACATCCTACTGAATGAGAGAAAACATTTGCTAATGATACATCTGATAAGAGGTTAATATCCAAAATTTATAAAGAACTCATACAACTCAACATCAAAAAGCAAACAGTCAATTAAAAAATGGGCAGAAGCACTGAATAGACATTACTCCAGAGGACATACAGATGGCCAAGAGACATATTAAAAGGTTCTCATCCCCACTAATTAAAGATATGAACATAAAAACCACAATGAGATAGCACCTACTTCTGTCAGAACAGCTATCATCAACAAATCAACAAAAAAACAAGTATTAGCAAGAATGTGGTAAAAGGGGAACCCTGTGCACTGTTGTGGGATTTCAAATTGGTGCAGCCATTATGAAAAATAGTATGGAGATTCCTCAAAAAATTAAAAATACATCTACCTCATGACCCAACTATCCCACTTCTGGGTATTTGTCGAAAGTTATGCAAAACACTAATTTGAAAAGATGTATGCACCCCTATGTTTACTGCAGCACTATTCACAATAGCCAAGATATAGAAATAGCCAAAATGCTCATAAATAGATGATTGGATAAAGAAAATTTCATACATTTATACAATGGAGTATTACTCTTGTATAAAATATAAAATATCATTTGCAAAAATATGAATGGACATAGAGGATATTATGCTAAGTAAAATTGAGAAAAACAAATACCATATACTGTCACTTATATGTGGAATCTAACAGACAGAATAATTTTTGACAAAGGAGCCAAAAGCATACAATAAAGAAAAGGAAACCTCTTCAATAAATGGCACTGAAAAAAATTGGAAAGCCATGGTCAAAAGAATGAATCTAGAATGTGATCAATTACTATAAATCAAAATCAACTCAGAATGAATCAAAGACCTCCACATAAGACCTGAACAAATAAATTGCATTGAAGAAAACATTGGTACTAAACTTATGGACCTCGGGTTCAGGGAGGATTTTATGAATTTGACCTCAAAGGAAAAGGAAGTAAAAGCAAAAATCATTGAATGGAACTATATCAAACTAAAAAGCTTCTGCACACATACACATACACACACACACACCAGAATTTACAAACCATGCCTCCAATAAGGGTCTAATATCCAAAATATATAAAGAACTCAACAATAACAACAAAACAGTCCAATTAAAAATGGGACCTGAGGTCCCATCTCCCAAGATATATCTTGGCCACAGATATATGAAAAACTGTTCAATTTCACTAGCTATTAGGGAAATGCAAATTAGAACCACAATTAGGTATTACCTTATACATGTTAGAATGGCTATCAACATGGAAGGAATGCTCATACAATATTGATGGGAATGTAAATTGGTATAGCCACTATGAAAAACATCCTGAAACTTCCTCAAAAATTTAAAAATAAAGTTACCATATGACCCAGCAATCCCTCTTCTGGATATCTACACAAAATATCTGAAAACTTTTGTCCACAAAGATACATGTACTCCAATGTTCATTGCAGCATTGTTCATGGTGGCCAAGACATCAAAACAACCAAAGTGTCCTTTGACAGATGAATGGGTAAAAATGATGTGGTACATTTACACAATGGAATATTACTCAGCCATAAGAGAAGATAAAATACATCAAAAGTATTTGATGATATATGATGTCGCAAATAAAAATAGCATTCGAGACATGGTTAGATTTTGAAATCATGCTAAACCAAATAAGTTACACAGTAAAAAGAAAGAACCATATGACTGTACTCATATGTAGGACACAAAACTGAAAGCAACAAACAAAAACTGGACACAGACAATAGTTGAGTGTCTACCAGAGGGTAAAGAGGGGAGGGGGTGATGAAAGAGGGAAGGGGAGTTAAATATATGCTGATGAAAAGAGAAATGACTCTGGGTGGTGATCACACAATACAACAGATAGATGAGGTATTATAGAATTGTACAGCTATAACCTATATAATTTTTCTAACTGATGTCACCTCAATACATTTAATTTAAAAACAAAGTAATTATCGTTAGGTACATCCTTATTTCCATCCATATTGTTATTTTTTGGGAGGTTTTTTTAGTGTTCTTCTCTGTTCCTTTTTTCTTCTCTTGGTCTCTTTTGATTTAGTGTTTTCTTTAGTGTTTTAATTAGGTTCCTTTTCCTTTATTTTTGTTGTATTTTTTGAGGTTTTGTTTATGATTGCCATGATGTTCACATACATCAGTCTATTCAGGGGTGTCCAATCTTCCGGCTTCCCTGGGGCACATTGAAAGAATTGTCTTGGGCCACATATAAAATACATTAAAACTAATGATACCTGATGAGCTTTTAAAAAAAAAAAGGTCCATGCATAATTTTTGTAATGTTTTAAGACACTTATAAATTTGTGTTGGGCCACATTTAAAGCCATCCTGGGTCAAATGCAGACCACAGGCTGCAGATTAGACAATCTTGAGCTCTATCTATAGTAGTCTAATTTAATCTGGTAGACATTTAAGTTTGCATGCATTCTAAAAACACTGAATTTTTACTGCCCCATCCATTTTTTATGCTTTGACATCATGTTTTGAATCTTTTTGTTTTCTGTATCCTCTATTTATTATAGTTAATTTGCCATTTTGGGGTATTTTAACCTTCATATTACCTTTTTATAACAAGTGGTTAATTCACTGTGTGTACTACATATTTGTCTTTACGAGTGAGATTTTTTTTCTTCCCTGTATTTTTTCATTTTTAGTTATGACTTTTAACTTTCTGCATAAGGAAGAGCCTTTAACATTTCTTACAAAGTTGATTTAGTGGTGGTGAACTCCTTTAGTTTTTGCTTGTTTGGGAAACTTTATCTCTTTTACAATTATTAGTGATAATCTTGCCAGATACAGTATTCTAGGTTTTAGGTTCTTTTCTTTCAGCACTTTAAATATTTCCTGCTGTTGCAAAATCAGCTGATAGCCTTTTCAGGTGTTTGTTGTATGTGATTTATGGTTTCCTTCTTGCTGCCTTCAAGATTGTCTCTTTATCCTTAATTTCTGCCATTTTTATTGCCGTATGTCTTAATGTGGGCCTTTGTGCATTTGTATTGTTATAAACTGTGCTTCTTAGAGCTGAATGTCTCTTTCCTTCTCAAATTAGGAATGTTTTCAGTTAATATACTTTCTGCCTCTTTCTTTCTCTTTTCTCTCTCTGGAATCCTGATAATGTGAATGTTAAAGTTCTTGATATTTTGTCTAATTTCCCTTATACTATTCTCATTTTTTTTCTTTTTTGACTTTTCTGATTGGGTAATTTTCACTAGTCTGTCTCCAGATCTCTTATCTATTCTTCTCTATTTATTAATTTGCTATTGATTCTTTCTAATGTATTCTTCATTTCAGTTATTGTATTCTTCATTTGTGATTATTTATTACATTTTCTAAGTCTTTGTTGAAATACTCTGAATTTTGTTGAACATTTTTAATTGTTTACTTGAATTCTTTATTGGGCAAATTATTTACCTATACTTTATTAGAGTTTTTCTCTGGAAAATTTTTTTGTTCCTTTATTCAAGGCATATACTTCTGTCTTCCCATTTTCTTTGACTTTCTGCATTTGATCCTGCATGTTAGATAAAATAGCTATCTCTCTTAATCTTGAAAAAGTGGCCTGTATAGACTGTGTACCAGGTTATGGTAATGGCAGGCTCACCGTAGTCAGGGCAGGCATATGTGGTGCCTGGTATGCCACCTGGCCAGAGAAGTGGGTTCCAGCTGGGGCAGCCTCATGTGTGAATGTTTCCTTGCCTTTCTGCTCCAAGCAGGCCTGCCTGGTGTGTGTGGGGCTGCCCGATGTGAGTACTATGGGCTTGTTGCTTTAAATGTCTGTTGCCCTGAGTCAGTTCTGGGTGGGGACTACTCCTCATGCACACATAGCAGTGCTCCACTATCTTTCTCCAGGTAGGCAGCCCTGCATGCACTCAACACTATACTTGGCTACTTCCACACCAGACAGGCTCCCTGCATACAAATGCATCAGCTCCCCAGTAAGTCCACACAGGGGAGCCTTATATGCAGTACTGGTAAGTTTTGCTAGTTCCTCACTTTCTTCAGATGGGCATCCCTGTGTGTGTATGCACTGCTGCACTTTGCTAGTTTTGCACCCTCTCTAAGTAGGGAAGCCCCACATGCACACACAGCAGCACCCTACTCTATACAAGTCATGACTCTGTGTGTGAGTACCTTAATACTTTTCTAGTTTCACACTTTCTCTGGATAGGGCAGTTCTTCATGTGGATACTTGAGTGTTTCGTTAATTCCTCACTTTCTCCAGGTGGGGGTGCCCCATGCAGCCAAGTAGATGAGCACAGAAGTACTCTGCTATACTCACTGGATCAATCTTCACATGAAAAAGTCCTCCTATAATCCCAATGGTATCCTCCTATTCCTACTGGATCTTGTTCCAGGAACATTACAGTGGCCCTGCAAGTTGGCTAGAAAATCTGTATTTTAGCCCTGCCTACTATCCAAGCGTAGGGAAGACTTATACAATGATGCTCACCAGTTACTCCAGTCCTGGATTGTTCCATCAGCTCTCAACAAGCTCTCTCAGTTCCTCAACATTCTCTATGCTCGCTCTCTCTCTCTCTCTCTCTCTTCTCTCTCATTGTGCAGAAGTTGTTCTATTGGCTTTTAGTTGTCTCGGGAAAATTTTCACTAAATATAGTTGTACATTTTATTTATAGTTGAGACTGGGCAAGTTCACCATCCACCTATGCTACCATATTTTCAGGATATGAAATTATTATTTTAAACAATTGCTTTTCTTCTACATGTGTACAGGATATGCAATTGAAAAAGTAAATTTACAAAAAAAAATTTTTACTTATCTTACCATCAAAAACCATAAAGTACTTAGAAATAAAATGAAACAGCAAAAAACATAAAAGTTCTCTAAATAAAAAAATGAATCATTTCTGAGAGAAATTCACAGAGACCTAAATAAATGGAGTTTTGCCATGTTCAAGGGTTGAAAAACTCAATAATGTTAATATATTAATTCTCCCTAAATTTATCAGTAGATTCAGTGCAATCCCAATTGAAAGATCAAGAAAATAATTGTAAAATTTTTATAATAAAAAGACCTAAAATAGACATAAATATTTTGAAAAGTAGCAAACTTGGAAGATGCACAATACATTATTTTCCAGTTAGTTTTATGGCTACAGCAATCAAGACAATATGGAATTGACACACATAAAGACAAATAAATTTAATAGGCCAAAATATATGTGGTCACTTAATTTTTAACAAAAGTGAAAGTTAAATTCAATAGGGAACAGATACCCATTTCAACAAATATTACTGGAAAAACTGAATAACCATATTATACTCAAAATAAAGGAGCTTCAGCCTTCATAAGATGCCATAAAAATATTAACTCAAAATTAGACCAAAATATAAAAGCTGAAATTATAAAACTTTTTGAAGAATACATAAGTAACAATTTAGTAATCTTAAGAAACCTAACTAAAGTCTCACATTTAATAAATACTTAAAGTTTCAACTTCGTTCTTTATGACTTTAAAGCCTATATTTTTAAATGCCAGAGTATACTGATGCTTGCATTTCTTAACTGATAAATGTTATTTGTATATAACTAATGTCAACCAAAAGGGTGTGAAATGAGATGTCTCAGATAACACAAAGAGAAATTGTCCACAGCTTTACTGTGATTTTTTTCCCACAGCCCTGGAACTGTCTGGCTGAATAACACTGTGCAATATAAATACTGAAATTACCTAGATGCAAATGTAACTTGTCACTAGGCTTCAGGTACAAATAATTTCTAATTATGTTATACTTCAAACTTTGCTCATTACCAAAATGTCAGACTGATTATGCATTTTTCTTTTCTCTACCTAAACCCTGCTAAAATAGCAATAAATGTGTTTAAAATGGTATTAACTTACAAGGACAATAAGACAGGAAGAGACAAAACAGAAATGGATACTTTAAAATGAAACAAAAAAATAATGACTTAAATAATTATAAAATATATAAATTGGTGCATAAAATTATACTTGGAATAAAAATTTAAAAAACTAACAGAACATAAAATACAATGATAAAATAAGAAAAATATAACAAAAAGTAATACAAAATTTTCAATATCTTTTTAATATTTCTTCTAGAAAGACAACAGAAAAAAAAACAAATGAGACAGAATTATCATACATAAAATATAAGACACAATTTTAAAACTAAAGGACACAAACCCGCAGACTGAGTTTCCAATAAAGTGAGCTAAAAATAACAAAACAAAACAAACGACCCCAAGCACACTCTCTTGAAATTTTAGAATTCTGAAAACCAAAAAGAAAGCTCCCAGACAAAAGAAAGAAGTCTTCTAAGTGGAAAAGAAACCAAAATGGCATCCAATTCTGAACAGCAACATGGACTCTAGAAGACAATGCTGTCAAGTCTTCAATATCATAAGAAAAAAAATTACGTTCTTAATCTAAAATTCTATGTACAGTATCTCTTAAGTGTGAAGGTAAAATAAAGATATTTACAAGCATACCAATATGTATCCTATTAGTTATTCTATTAGGATAATACCATTTGCTAAAATAAGACAGACTACTAATACGTATACTCATATAATTGAATATTATTTCTTGTTCTTATACCAAACAATACTATTTTATCAGTGCTAATAGATATTACTCTGTAGTCATTGATTGAACTAAGGCTAAGAAGGTCTTGTCACCTTAAACAACTACCTTTCTAGGTCACCATTTTTGTCTCCCTCCCACTTACACAGAGTAAGAACTTGAAAGGCCATATATGAGAGATTTTCATAAGCAAGGCCTGAAAGTGGCACATACATATCACTTCTCATATTCCATCGGCCATAATTTAGTTCCATGAGACATCAGAACTGTAGTCCACAAATATCCCTAGAAAAAAGTAGAAATGGACATCAGTAAACAGCAGTCTTTGTCAAGCAAAGATTCCAAAATATACTTTGAATGCTCACTTTTTAAGAAAGCTACTGGAGAACTTACTTCAGCAAAAAAAGAGAATAGAACAAGAAAGGGGAAGCCATGAGGTCTAAGACACTGAAGAAGTTGGGTGGAGTAATGAGGACAGGTCCTGGAACTAGAGAGCAAACAGGCTAGATTGGAGCATGAGGAATGCATGGTTCTTTAGTCAACCGTGTATGCCTGTAAATTCTGTCTACAAGTTTGATGAAGAATGGTTTGTGGTTACTAATTCTCAGGAAATATTTGTTCTCCACTCAAAGAAATTTCAATACAGGCAATTTTCCTTTTTTACTCTTTGGGTTGTGAAACTGTTCCAGTTTTATTTCAAGTAACCATTGCTTTGAAAGTGTCACTCCCTTGGTGCTCTCTATGCTGAGTTCTCCCATTATACTGTACACTTTAGGTGGGGCTTGACTCTTCTTCCTGACCATTCCCCTACAGTCTCCTAAGAAGTTGTGAAAATTGGATTTGTTTGGCAGCACCTTCAGCATATGGGCTCTGCTTACCGTATCAGGTTCCCATTTTAATTAACATTTTAGTGGGGCCTCTGAGAATTCTTTGCTTTTTAGCAAGACCATTGAAGTACTTTCAGTAGTGGAAGAGGCATTTACAGCAGAAGAATCATTTATATTTTTATGAAAATGTAGTTGATACTACTCTTTTTATTTCATCCTTTCAACATTACATGGCTATTTAACTATGTCCACATGTATTAACTGAAGATGTTATTAGTGGTTATTTATTCATTACTTTGAGTTTCATAAACCTACCTAAAAATTGAGTTTCCAGTACTTTCCAAAAGAAAAAAAAATATGAACATGACTACATCAGTCCATAATTCATATTTCTAAGTAAACCAACTGAGATTCTTTTAAAATATAATTTCTTATAATGAACTTTTGCCAAAATAATTTCCTCCCAACCCCATACACTCTTCTCATATAGCCTGCCTAGTTTTATTTAGAGTGGGCAATTGCCCATAAAAACTGGATCGCTAGCTCAAACCCATAGAACTATCCCATAACTAAGCCACAGACACATTTTTTTTCCCTTGGAAATTTGAAACTGGGAAAGAGGTACCCTAATACTTTTAAAGTTGACTGCTGAGATTGTGTATTAATGAAGTGCAAGGACAGATACTTAGGTGAATTTATTTTCATTTGTGGCCACAGAAGACACAAGAATGCTACAGTGATAAGAGCCTTTTTGGTCACAAAGAGAAGTACAGCTCCTGATGGATGACTTGTAAAGTCCCTATAAGGCTGAGCTACACTTACTTCACTTTGTGGTTTAATTTTGCTTGAGTTTTCTCATCTATAAAATGAGAATGATGATAATATTTACCCCACAGGATCATTTTGAGTTTATTTAATTGTTTCTGTTTATTTGTTTTCAATTATTTGTTGCTTTCCCTGTAAATAGATTATAACATTCTTGCCCACTGACACTGACTGTTAGTGCATTCCTGCACTGGGACAGTCAGACTTGGTCCTGTGATTTGCTTTGCAAAGAGGAATATGAGCAAGATGGATTACTGGCACATCTGAGCAGATTTAAGCATAGTTTAGTATTGCTTCTTATCTTTCTGACATAAAACTTGGATCATCAAATTCAGAAGACACTTTGGGCAATGACACACATTGGAGCCAATGCTGACCCTCTATTGATGTGTAACATAAGCAAAAAAAAATTATTTGTTTAAGTTAAGTCACTAGAATTTAGAAATTGTTTGTGTGGATAAAAATGGGGATCTGCAATAAATCTGACCTCACAGGGAAATCTGATCATAAAATCCTAATTGAGCAGGTCATGGTGTGTAGTCACACCTCAGGCATGTAACTTCTTTACAAAAAGGTTTATTTTTGCCTTAAGTAAGCCTTGTCATTATTCTTGACCATCTAGGTTAGTGGTTCCCAATCTTTTTTACTTGTGTACCCATTTTAAACCCATTTCTATAATTTGTACCCTTGTTTTTAAAACAGCTGTTTTTAAATACTGACATTTTTGTTCAGTGCCTGTCTTAATGGAAAATAACGGAAATGAGGTAGTAAGTTAAGAAAGAAAATTACTACGATAAAAATACAAACCACAGATTTAATTTTACAATATTCATAACATTGTTAAATATTGATAATGATCAAGTATTTAAACATTAAATAAACTACTTGAAAAGCATCAGATTAACATGGCACTTACTTTTACTCAGTCAATAACTAAAGTGATCAAACAGTGTGGCTACAGATGTATGTATATGTTTAGAAAAGCTCTAGAAACACCTCAAATGGATTATTCTGAAATTGTCTGTAATGATTGGTAAATGAATAGTTTGGGGAAAGAATTCATAGCCGTGCCCTCACCAATCATCATTCATTAATGTGATCTACTTTTGAAGTATTTCCATTAACAATGATTCAAATTTAACATTTATTGTCCCATAACTAACATTTGGTATTTTTTTTACTTGTTTTTTTCACCATTACTGATTATTTTTTGCATACCCCTTAATGTCACAGCACATACCCCTGGGGGTATGTATACTACCACTGCTTGGGAACCCATGGTCTAAGTTAACACATGTTTGAAATGCCAGAGTAATTCTTTTTTTTAAGATTCCTCAGAGGCATAACCACCCTCAAGGGAACAATACATAATCTGTTCACTGTCTGATAATTCAATCTCTGCCTTGTATCCTTACTGTTCCCTCCTTAACTCTGTCATGACTGGAAGTGGTGAGGGGCTTGGTTCTTTTGGTTAACTCAGTAGAGAATTACAGATCATATGAGTGAAGTCATACAGTTTTTGTTTTTTTCTGTCTGGCTTATTTTGCTTAGCAAAACTGAAAGCAACAAAGAAAAAACAAACGAACAAAAAACCCATGGACACAATTAATAGTTTAATGTTTATTTGGGTACAAGTGGGGAGGGGATGGGAAGAGGGGGAGGAGGTGGGAGAGGAGGAAGGGAGAGTTAAATATAAGGTGATGGAAAAAGAACTCACACTAGGCGGTGAACTTTTTATACAACAAATTGACAATGCACTGTAGAATCGTACACCTGGAACCTATGTAATTCTTGCTAACAAACGTCACCCCAGTAAGTTTAAGAATAAAAAACAAAAAGGAAAAAAACAGAATTACAGACCAGCAAAAGAAGGAAAATCAGAATATTGAATATGAATATTCAATATTCAATATTCAATATTGAAAAGAAGGAAAATCAGAATATTTATTGAAATATGTTTCAAGAGAGAAACAGGCCAAGCTAAGAGAAGCAAAGGCTCCAGTGGGTTTGGGATTTGAGTTCTATTGTTGACACCAAGCCAACCTTAAGTGTGATGTACAGACTTAGTCATTTGTTTGACATGCGTAGGTTATATAACTATTTTCTTTCAGCACATGCCCTCACTCAGAATGCATATAGAAAAACCCATGGGTTGGGGGACAAAACCTAATTGTTAATTTATTGTAACTATATTATAATGAGTCTAAGGTTAAGCCAAGGGCAAGCTTTAATACTCTGAGCAGGTGTTAAAAACCGGATAATTCTAGTTGGATTTTACTTCCCTCTTATCAGGGTGTTCTAATCACAAAATAAGAATTAGTTTCCTGGGGTTGGCCCTGGGTGGTTCCTGGGAAGTGGACTTGGTTGGTGCCAAGTGCTGGTTACATTGTTGCACACTCCTTCTGTCCCTCATGTCTACCTTCTGCTTAACAATTCCCAATGTATAAAAATAATTACAAAACTGTCATTCTCTGAATCATTTGAGATCCTACTTTGTTGTATGTCATTTGTTTGGCTCAAATACATTAAGATTCTTATGGAAATTCTCTATAGATTTGGACATTTCTTACATCAATATTCGATACCATAGAATAATCTAGCAAAAGCTAAACGTACAGAAATTGGTACTCACAGTAGGAATGTATTATAAACAAAAGCACAAAAAATGTGGCATTCCTTTCAAGGCTACCTAAGGAGGGGAAAATAAATGGTTATTAAAGGTTGAAAAAATGATGACTCTGGTTATGAAATAGAAAACATTTACAACTTTTGGTAAAAATGTTGCCTAATATAATTTGAAGGACAGGAAATGTAATAAGAACTTTGACTTTAGATAAAAATATGGATATCAGGATATTGATAGTGTCAATTAGATGCTTTTGAAAAAATAAGAGAAGAAACATAAGCTGTGTGAACAAAATAAAAGAGTTCTATAAAAAGTAACCTCACAGGGTTATCTGATCATAAATTCCTAATGGAGCAATAGTGGGTAGTCTTGTCCCAAGCATATAACTTCTTTAGTAAAATGTTTTTAAATCAGCCTCTGTCCATTGTTCTTCTACATCTTACTTATACCTTTAAAAAACCAGAAATAACACCCCACAAAGGCATAAACACACTTAAGAAGGCATATCATCTTGTAATCCAATCCCATCTTACTTTCTTCAACCATCGTATAATTTTCTTTATATTCCCTCCTTAATTTTAAATGCATAAAAGAAACTGCAAAACTGTTCTCTAGATCATTTGAGATCTTGCTCTTCAGCATGTCATCAATTTGGTTCTAATAAACTGTTATAAAAATTCTGCACAGGGGAGTTCCCTGATGGTGTAGTGGCTTGGGGCCTCGGCGTTGGTGCTGTCAGTGCTGCGGCCTGGGTTCGATTCCCAGTCAGGGAGCTACCCACATACCAAAAAGCAAAAAAAAAAAAAAAAAAATTCTGCACAGGTTTGGACATCTCTTATATTGACAGCTCATGAAACATGTGACCAGTTTGCAAGTAGAGTTGAAAAACTATATAGAAAGCTCAGAAATTCCAGAATTTATAATGTTGCAAAAATAAGAATGTCTCTCAAAATAAGTAAAAGATAAAATTGAGTAATGTTTTTTATGACAATTTTTTATTAAGACACCTCATGTGGTTAACAAATCTTTTGTTAGAGCTTTTGAATTAATTAAGATGACATCCAGTAAATCCTTTTAAATAAAAGAGCTCAGGAGAAAGAATCTAACTAAAGGTGTGGTTTTCTACAGAAGCCTTATAAACTCAAGATATTTATGATGAAGAAAAAAAAGCAGAGAAACAGAGAGACAGAGAGATTTCTGAAAATAAATTGGTGTTGTAGCTATTAGTACTTAGAAGTGACTGCAAACAAATAAAAAGCAGATAATATTTTGGGGACAGTTGCATGGGAATGTTTGTTGTGGTCCATGCCTCACCACTCTACCATGGGTTCCTGCATGGAAGATAACTTCTTTTTGTTTTCTAGGTTTCTGAATCAAGAGGGGTGCTGTTGGATGTAGAAATGGGAGGAAATCATCAGAAAACAGAGGATCAAATATGAAGAGGAAGGATGAGAATGATTGTATTATTGTTTTAAAATAGTTTCTGCTCAATACATCCATCTTTGTTGATAAGTGATTGATAGTGCCACCTATGGGAAGAACTCATTTCCCTCACTGATGATTATGCATGACTATGGGACTTGCTTTGTTCAATATACGGTCACCACCTGGAAGCTTTAGGAGTCATTTCATGGCTTTGCTACTTCTCTTTTTATTTCTCTGCCTTGAACATAAAATAAAGACCCCTACTTCAGTTGAGTTCCCAAATAAAAAGCATACGATATAGCCAACTTGTAACAAAAGCAAAAAGTAAATCTTTGATATTGTAAACTAATAAAATTTGTAGTAATTTTTTTCCACAGTAGAACCTAGAAAAGACTTGTTAATATAAAAATAATTTAATTAAGATAATGCTTAGAATAGCTTCTGACATATGGCATGCACTGTTTCCTATAATAACAACTCCTTAGAACTCTTGAACTAATCCAAAACATTTCTCCTTTTGTTTAATTAAGCAAGTTTTATTTCTTTTTTAAATCAACACTCCCTATATATGGTCAAAACATTCTGTTAGAAAATAAAACTAATTAACTGGTAACCTTTTTATGAGTTACTCAGTATCCAAAATTATCAAAACTAATTGACTCAATGTAATTACAAGCATATCATCATACTAGACAAAACAATGTGTGACCTTTCAAACTACAGCTATTGTTTTTATTGGAAATTTTTCAATAAGCAGATAGTTGCTTAAAATCTAATTTCTAATTTAGTAAATGATTACATAAAATCCTCACAAATTGTAGACCCATATCTTTGCTTTTTTATTTCTTTTAAATTTTAAAAGGGATAGAAAAAAACATCAATGGAAAAATAATAATGTGTGGACAAATTTTAAAATTACTTATTTGACCATCATTGTAGATAAGATTGCATTATATGTATAAAGTTTTGTAAAAGTTTCCCATTAAAAACAATACCTTACAAATAAAATGTCCAAATCTTTGAATTTCAAGATTAAGGTTAGACATATGTTATGAGCTGGATTCTCCTTGACACTGTACTTTAAGTCACATACACATAATGTTATATTGATTAAAATTCACTACTGTAAATCCTCAAAATTAAAGTATTGCTTATGAGTTAAATTTTCTTTCCTTAAGAAAAATTAGGGTGTTAACTATCCTATTTTATTGAATATGCCAATTAAACTAATTACATGTTATCTATAAATTATAATTTAAAAATAATGCAATATAATTGTTAATCCAATACTGTTATTTTATTTTTTGAAATCTCCGTTTCTTTCCTTAATACAGCGATATCATCAATATTAATTACTTTGTTATGGTTATGTACACCATTAGATATAGGAAAATTGATATGAAATTTTAATATAAAACTCTATTATATATGGCAGGTACTGCTTTTTAATAAAGTAAATCACTGCCATGATCAATCCGTCTTCAAGTTTAAGTATCTAATATATATGAGTTACTGTCTTAGTGTTGTGGATGAAAGAAATAGAAGACATAATATTTGCTTTCAATAAGTTTATTATCTAGTTCAGATGATAGACCAATTAAAAGTAAAGACCTCACACAGGACCACACAATTTCATTGCTTTCCTCTCAGTCTGTACATGTAGTCAAATCTCTTGAGAAAGTTGTCTCAACTCACAGTTTCCACTCCTCATTTCCCATCACTCCCAATCTATTACATAGTGGTACCTGCAGTTCTTCTCACCCACTTAGACTCCTTGGTGCTAAGACCAATACACACTTCCCAATCTTTATTCTTGCAGTTTTGGTAACTATTGACGATTTGCTCTTCCTTGGAATGCTCTGGAACCCTAGGCTTCAATAACATCATATTTGTCATCTTTTCTTTCTTTCAATGGCTTCTTTTTATCCTCATCTTCTGAGCTTCTCATCACCTGCCATTCCTTAATTTTTGGTGCTACTTAGTCTGATTCTCTCTTGCTTTTTCACACATTCTCATCTACCTTATGGTTTACATTTTTACCTTTACACTAATAATTCTCAAATAAACATTTCTAGTGCAACTACCTTTCTGAACTGCAGACACATACATCTAACTGGATGTCCCACAGACACTTCAAACTAAAAATATCAGAATAAAGTCCAAAAACTTCAGGATGACTCACGAGACTGTAGTATCCTTGCTTCGAACTTCAATTCCCTGAATATGCCATGCTTTCTCTCATCCCAGGATTTCTGCTAATGCCAGTATGCCAATGCCTTCTTGACCCAGTTTATCAGGCCTAATCTGCCTGTCAAACTTTGATTCTTCCACAAGCCTTAACATTTCCTCCAAAGTATAAATTTGAGACCCTCATAGGTATTCTCATCACACTGTATCATAATACCCTATAGCCTTCATTAGACTATGGGCCTTGTGCTATGTAGTATAGCAGTTAAGGGCTAAGACTCCAAAGCAAATTATCTGGGTTCAAGTCCTAGTTCTGTCGTTTACTATCTACATAACTTCAGACAAGTGACCAAATATGTTGGTGTCAAGATTGTACATATAATTGGTCCTGTTCATGAAATTATTCTGAGAATTAAATGAGTTAATCTTTACAAAGTATCAAAATATAAGTGCCTGACATGTAAGAAGTGCTAAACAAAGATTAGCTATTTTTTAAATGAAAATTATTTGAATTGTGTTTCTGCTGTCTATATTCATCAACAAATTTACCACAAACAACTTTAATCTTACTTAGATTTGAATACAACATGGATTTCAATGTAGCCTTGTACTGCAATTTTTCTTTTGAAAATCAGGTGCATGCATTATAATTGAAGTTCTCTGATTCAAATTCTGCCCCAGTTTCTTCATTAAACAAACTGACTTTAAGAAATTGAAAATGCAAGATTTTTTCATTCCCATGGCCCGTTCCAAAACACCATTATAAAATGGGAAACTGACAATTTATTTCTAACACATTGATTGCAATGTCCACCAGGGGCACTAAACAAGAGAGGGTGGATGACTTTGCACTGGGTACTGTTCTAGATATAGGGAATACAAAGGTGAGTTGGAGAAGGCCTGCTCTCAGAGTCTGATGAGGGGTATAGACATGTGCAATACATTATGGTGTTTTAATAGAGATATTTGCATAAGTAGAGATAAGAGAGAATGGTCCACTCTCAATAACAAAGTCAGAAAAAGCTTCAAAAGGGAAAATGCTCACTTCTCTAGATCTAGAAAAAGGGGTAAATTTTCCCAAAGGAAACATACTTAATGTTACAGAAAGTTTAAAAAGTTGGATGGATTTGGGGAAACTAATTTATTTTGTCTTGAGGTTAAAAGGCAGTAGGAGGACTTACTATTGGTGACACTGGGAAAGTAAATAAGAACCACATAAAACATGGAGGACTATATTTGGTTGGACTTTGTTCTATAATGGATAGAGCAATCAGCAGATAGTTCAACAAAGCTCTGTTTAAGTTGTAGTAGAGTACTTTAGAGGGACTGTATTCTGAGAAAGGAAATGAGATCTTCCCAACATGAAATTTGCTTCTAGAGTACAAATTAAATGCTGAAAGTATAAAGTTAAAATTTCCTCAGAGGGAAGATAAAGATATTAATTCATGTTTTCATAACTACAAGCAATAACTTAAAGACAGAGAACTCTAAACACAATTCTAATTTGATTGCCCCCTAAAAATGAAACAACCCTAACTAGCAAAACAGACAATTTTAAACTGTTAAAATTAGGAATGAGCTCATGTTTAAGTTCAATTTTATAGTCTTTTTTTATATGGATTTCATAAAATCTAGTACATTCAATAAAATAAAATATCCCAGACACCTGGTATAATTAAAGCAAATGAACCAAGTGGTAAAAATATTTCTGATTGAAGCTAGGTTTGATCTAGCCAGAAAGACCACAGATGCTGTGACTAGAGTTTTAAATAAGTACATTGGCTGGAGTGTGGACAGAACAGAAATGCAACGGTTAAATCTTATAGGTCAGATAGTCACTACCTTGTTTTATAAAGTTTAAGAAGGCAATCAAGTTTTACACTGGCTCCGTAAATAGTTCAAACCTATGTACATTCTTATATATTAATATATCTTGTGAACTAGCCAGAGGAAAACTAGTTCTTAGATTTGAATTCATATGTTTTGAATACATATGTATGCATATATACATATATATGTATATATGTGTGTGTGTGTGTGTGTGTGTGTGTGTGTGTATATATATATATATATATATATATATATATATATAAACATATACTGAATATAATCAAATCCAGTATTGGAGATAGTAAAACTCATGGAAGCCTTTAAATGCTTTTCTATCTCCTTTTTATTTGCTAAAATAAATTGATCTACAGTATAAATCATCTTGTACTTGTTGACCATGTCTAAAAATGGATGCCTGCAGTCTCCCACACTTGTTCCTTGTAAATGATTCTTGATTGCGAAATCTTCATTATCTGTCACTTAAAATGTCTCCTTTCACTCATGCACCACAGGAGTGATAAATTCTAGTAAGGAATACAGTTATCAGATAAAAATATTTCAAAAACTATTTTTTTAAATTCTTAAGTTATTAACAAATGATTTTTTTCCTTCCCAAAGCAGAAGATGGGTGACAGGAACTGTAGGGCAGCAGTTACTGTAAGATGTTTATAAGTTACAACTTTTACACACTGTAATTCTGTTTCAAATGTGTGGTTTCTATAGCAACTACCACATCATCTGATCCTCAAGCTATTTTTAGGGTGCAGATAAATTTCTTAAGAAAATGTATCAGAATCTCAAGGTAAATGTATTCCCTAAACCACTCTCTTCCCAGTGACACCAGCAAGAATCCATTTTTGACAAAAATGTGCTAATCTCTGTGTATTCTCTTTATTAATTTTGTTATTTAAATTAAAGTTAAAATTTATTTCAAGTAAGCATTTTTACTTTTTCATTTATTTAACAGATTAAATGAGATATAAATAACATGTTACTTGCATATATTTAAAGTTTAATGTTTGGTAAGTTTGATATATGATAGTACTATATGAAACCACATCAAGGTAGTAAACATATCCATCACCCCATATCCTCAAGTACTTTGCAATCCTGTCTTCTCTCCCTTTCCCCATCTTTTCCCTAACCGTCCCAGCCAACCTCTGCTCTGTTTTCTATTACCATCAATTAGTTTACATTTTGTAGAAAATTCAATAAATAAAATCATACAATATGTACTATTTTTCATCTGGATTCTAACACTCAGCATAGTTATTTTGAGATTCATCTGTTTTAGTTTGTATCAATGGTTCATTCATTTTCATTGCTGAGTAGTATTTCATTGTATGTATAGACCACAATTTATCTATTTACTTGCTGATGGACATCTGTGCTAGTTCTAGTTTGGAAATTATTGCAAAGTGATTATGAACATTCATGTACAGTTTTCATGTGAACATTATGTGAACATATGGTAGACCTACGTTAATTTTTATGAAACCACCAATTCTTTTCCCGAAGTGTTTGTTCTAGTTTACATTCCCACTAGCAATGTATGAGAATTCCAATTGCCATCCTTGTCAACACTTAGTATGATCAGTCTTTTTCACTTCAGCCATTCTAATTAGGTATATACTAATATATCATTTTTGTCTTAATTTGCACTTTCCAAAAAACTGATGATATGGAACACATTTTCACATATTTATTTGCTATAAATACATACATTTAAATGAATTACTTGTTAAACTTTTATTTTTTTCTCTGCTATCCATGTGTTACCATTGCAATACATTTTTCTTCTACAGATGATGTAAACTTGCACTATTTGATTACTATTTTTGTTTAAATACTCAATTACTTTTCAATGAGTCTTAGATAATAATAAAATAACTTTACTATTCACCCACATAGTTAACATTTCCAGGGGCTTTCCTCCTCTTATATAGATCCATATTTTCATCTGAAATTATTTTCCTTCTGTCTGAGAAATTACCTTTAGCATATTTTATAGTTTGGTCTGCTAATAATGAATTCTTGCAAAATTTATCAGTTTGAAAAAGCCTCTATATCACTTTCATTTTTGCAATTATATTTAGTAGGCATAGAATTGTAGTATATTTTCCTTTCTCAATACTTAAAGATGGTGCTCCATTATGTTTTCTTTGCATTCTTTCCAACAACAACAGAAATGTTATCATGTTTATTTTCTTTCTATCTGTATGTAATGTGTCTTTTTTCTCTGGCCACTTTTAAGATTTTCTCTTCATCACAAGTTTGAGCAACTTGAAAACGAAGTGCTTTTCTGCAGTTTTCTTTATGTTTGTTGTGCTTGGGGTTCATTGAACTCCTTTAAATTGTGTTTAGATTTTTCATTGAATTTGAAAAATATTTGGCTATTATTTTATTAATGTATTTCTCCCTACATGCTTTTTCAAGTACTCTACTAATATATTTTAGACTGTGAAGTTGTCCTAAGCTCTCAATTCCACCCCACTATGTGTTTAATTTGGTTAGTTTCAATTGCTATATCTTCAGGTTTACTAATCCTTTCTTTTTCATATCTTTACCCAACTTGTTAAATCTTTCTGTTAGCTTCCTGAATATTTGGAATATAGTTTAATAACTGTTTCAAAATTTTTATTGTTCAATTCTAACATCTGTGTTAGTTCTGGAATGGTTTGAATACATTGATTTTTATTTTGATTATGGGTTGCATTTTCCTGATTCTTTATATACCTATAATATTTGATTAGACACCAGACATGGTTGAAAGCTATTTTTGTATTTTTATAAATATACTGAGTTTTGTTTTTGGTATGCAGTTAAGTTGTTTGAAATAATTTTCATTCTTGCTTTCAAGATTTTTTAGGTGGAATCAGAGCACTGTTTAGTCTAGAGCTAATTATTTCCTATTGCTGATGTATGACCCATCTGAGTGCACTATAAAATGTCCTGTGAATTATTGGTTTGTCCAGTCTCACTAGTGGAAACAGGTATTATTCCCAACTCTATTTGAGCTTCCTGTACATTTCCTTTCAACTACTTCATTTGGTTATTCTCCCAGTCTTGATTAGTTTCTTCAAGTACATGTGCTGATCAGTGTTCTGCTGAATACTCAAGGGGAACTCTATTCATATTTCAACAGTTCTCTATATGTAGTTCTCTCCCCACTTCTATACTGTCTTAAGCACTATATACACTTTGGTCTGTTTCATTCCTCAGCCAAGAGAATCTATCAAGTTGAGTCTCAGCCCCCTCTCCCTGTGCCACAGTTAGCAATCTCTTTTAAGACCATAAACTGAATGATCATAGGGTCACCTTTTTTCTTTCCTATCTCTCAGATTAACTATTTTTAGTTTTGCTTGTTTCTTTGTTTCAGGCAGGAGGGTAATCTCAGTCACTAACTCTATTTTGTTTCAAAGTAGTCATCTAAACATGCATTTTAAAAGTTTAATAATATTAACTCTTCAAAATATGAAAAATATATGTGTTCCTAGCGAGATGATTTCATTGAAATAACTGAAAAATGTTGATATCATAGAAACTGCCTTAGCTATGATGACTCGAATTTGTGCTTTCTCAACTCGAGTATAACAACATTTATATGTTGTGTTATCTAGAGAGATGAATATTATCTAGAGTTCAGATTGTCCTGAATTTGATATTTATCACAGATGTAAAAATAGTGAATTATAAAATTCTGCTCTTAAGATTTTCAAGGAAGCCAGATCTTGTCAGATTATCTGAAAACTCAATCTATCCAAATTGAAGAGGATTTCTGTGATTATTATACAGATTCAAGCTCCTAAATCTAATCATACTGATGTGCATCCTTAGAGTGATAAAATTCTATGGATTTATTCAGTAGATAAGTGAAGAATTATAAAAACAAACCTGTCATTGTGCAAATACTTGAATATGTAACACAATTTGTCTACTCTTTCTATTGTTTATAGACATTTGGATTTTTCCAGGTTTCAACTATTATAAGTAGTACAATGGACATTTCTGTATGTGTTTCTTGGTGTACATGGACACTTCCCTTTAGGGTTCATATTTACCTCTAGAATTCCTGCATCATGTAATATGTGTATCTTGGATTTACTAGATTATGCCAGAAGTACTCATACCAGTTTTTACTCCATCAGCCATAAATGAGGATCACTTTTGGTTAACATTCATATCTAAGCATAGGTGTTTTCCATTTTCAGATTGTTTTAAGAACCCAGGGAAATTTTTCTTTTTCTTTCCATATATTTTTTCACTACATCTATTCTAGTCTTACTTTTGGGGTGCTCTGGATTCAAAACTAAAGACAATATGACCCCTACTTACCCAGGAGAAATAACTAAGAGATACAGAATTCTTATAAAATATAAAAGGTACAATACAATTTTGTGCTCAAATTGAGGGTAAAAATTGAGTCAATTTATTTGTAGTCATACTAGGTAAGAATAAATAAGATTTTTATCAAGAACATTCAATTGGCTGACGATGACTCTTTAGCTAGCCCAAGGTTTACAGTTCATAATTAGAGAGAATAAATGTACCTTAAGTGTGTGTGTGTGTGTGCGTGCACGTGTGTAAATGTAAGGAGAATGACAGAAAGAGAGAAAGAGAGAGAGAGAGATTTTAAAGAACATATAGGGATGGCACTGTTCAACTTGCTGAAAATTCCCTTCAGAGGATAACCTCTAGTATATAATTTATGATGGGCCTCAGTAAACTCTTTTAATAGAAGTCCAATAGTAAATAGTTCAGGCTTTGTGGGCAATTAGATTTCTGTCTTAATGCTCTACTCAGTCCTTATAATATAAAAATGGTCATAGAAAATGTAGAAACAAATGAGTGTGACTGTGCTTCAATCAAACTTTTTTTTCCTTATAAGAGCAGACCGTAAACCTGATTTGGTCCAAGGGCAATAGTTTGTGGACCCAATTTAAGCATGAAAACTTACCAGAAAGTCAAATGATCCATTAAAAAATCTATTATTGTCACTATCATTAATTTGTACTTTAGTGTTAATAAAGACTTCAAAATAGGTTATGATAGAATAGAGAGGAAGTGGGAAACACAATGAAGATGTCAGAGGGGAGAGGAAAATATTACCTTCATCATGAGTTTCAGGGCCAGTACTGAGACATATGATTCAGTGAAATTTTGCATTTCCAAAGGCAACAATAAACTATACATGACATGTATATGTATTTTAATGAATAAAAGGAATTTTTGGAAGGAAGAGTAGTATGCTTTTATTTTACTAGTGAAAGATGGTAGTAAGTTTAATGAGCTCCATAGGTCAAAAATGTTCACTGAAATTTTATCCCTAAAGAAATAATTATGCAGGCCTTTTTTTTTCATTTGTTTGTTTGTCTGTTTTTACATTTACCAGCTGATAAGTTCTTAGCCCCTTTATCTTTGAAAATATAAAACATTGTGCCACATTATTAAATACAAAAGCTGATTAAAGTTAGTGCCTCAGAAGAGCAAATTTTCTCTTTGAGTTTACTGAAATCTACTAGATCTAATATACCATTAGTATCCCAGTGAAAAGAGACTGTAGATTCATTTATTATATTCCCAGTGAATAATTAGCAAAAGGGAGGATCTGTTTCATAGTATTTAAACTAAAAGAGCTTAAGCCAATTGATAATCTGTTATGTGTTTGACAAGCTTAGTATAACAGCCCTATCAGGTAGAAAATATAATTACCAATCTATTTTATAGATTAAAAACATACACAGACACAGAGAAGTTAATTAACTTCTCCTAGAGCACAGAGCTAGTAAGTGTTAAGGCTGGAACTCAAACTAAGGCAGTCTTTGTTTAGAGTATCTCTTTAAACAATATGTTGTTCTATCTCTTATTTTAAGGAGACTATATCATTTATACCCTTTTTCTCAAATAGCATCTATTCAGGATCAGACTCTATGTGGTATTTAAAATTAATCAAGTAACTTTACCTTTTAAAACTCTAACACATAATAGAGATTTGATGCTTTAGAGAAATACAAAAGAGAACTTTCTATTGTTTGTTACTAAACAGAATGTTTACCAAAGAACATACTAAACATATTACACTTTCCTCTTGTCCAGAACAATTTTGCTATAGACTAAATATTCTTGTGACCCCCGCTTTCCCCCCAAATTCACATGTTGAAACCCTAAATCCAAATGTGATGCTATTAGGAGGTGATTGCATCGTGAGGGTGGAGCCCTCATGAATGGAATTAGTGTCCTTATTACAGGGAGCTCTCTTACCCCTTTTCCCATGTGACAGCACAAGGAAAAGACAGCTACCTAGGAACCAGGAGGCAAATTCTCACCAGACCTGAATCTGCTCCCATAACGTTCTTAAACCTCCCACCCTCCAGAACTGTGAGAAATCAATGCTTGTTGTTTAAACCACCCAGTCCATGGTATTTTTGTGATAGCAGCCTGAACTAAGACAAACTTACTTTGGGATTTTTCCAAACTGTTCTAAATTTTCTCCCTATTCTCCTGGCAAATTGGTATTCCCTCCTCAGCACCTTGTTTCTACTGCTAATATGGCACTAATCACACTGAGTGGCAATAATTTGCTTTTATATTTGTCTTGGTTTTTTTCTGGGCTGTGGGCTCCTCAGCAACAGGAAGACTGTCACAATTACCTTCATGTCTTCAGAATCTTCATAAGTTCCATCCATGGAAGGCACACAAATATTTGATGAATGGTTGAATAAATGCATGAATAAAAGTTCTTCTGATCAATGGTTCCAAGATTCTTACCCCCAAAGAAATAAGACACAATCTAGCAATTCTAAAAATAAAACAAAACAAAATATTTTAAAAGATATTGTCTTAATAGAACACGTTTGTTTAATTTATTGAAGAAGTATATAAGCACTGTTGGAGAGGGCTTCTATCCAATAAACATCAGGCTCTGCAACTTAGAAGGAGCCATATTAACCCACATTAACTGTCTCCAAGCTGCATGTACTGTTGCTTTGTCTTTTCAGAGACTCTTCCACAGTGACACAGCTATATCCCATTTACCTCCTCTCAAGTTTTAATAATATTGTTTAAAAGTCTGTTATAAGAAATTGCTGAGGACACATAGGGGAATTGCTAAATAATTTCACAATAGTTCTACTTAACCATCTTAAGTGCTAGCCTCCATTAAGACCATTGCTTTTCCTTTTTATTTTGCTTTTTTTGTTTTGTATAAAACAATGTGAAAATCACCACTGTTGTCTTTCTAAATAAAATGTCAAAAGAAATTAAATGTTCAAAGCTTTCATCTTTCTGGATTAAATTGTAATATGTTTAAAATTTAAAAAGTGGTATTTCAGCTAAACACATGGAATAGGTTTTTCAAAACATTACAGTAGAAGGAAAAATTGCAAAGTAACTACTTATTCTTTTGCATTGTCTCTCATGATATGAAATCCTTTGCTAAATTATTCCACTTAGAAGGTTTAGAGTTGCTTTTTTGTGATGGCATATATATATATATATGTGTGTGTGTGTGTGTGTGTGTGTGTGTGTGTGTACACACACACACACATATATATATATATATACATTGCTTGTTTGTTTGTTTTTGTTACAGTGAAGGATTATTGCTTTTCAAAGGATGATGTCACAAGAAGCTTGCTGTAAAAATCTGGAGATACTGCCTGTAATTAGGCAGCTGGGTGGTCTAGAAATCATCTCCATTACATTGTTGTTTTCTTGCCCGTTTTCCTCATGTTCTCTTCTGAGGGAAAAACAGTAACAAAACATGTCTTGTTTTTCTTTACATAATTCTTATAGGCATAAATAAATGAACCTATTTTATTACTTGCCAGAATGTTATGATACAATATTAACTTCCACATTGATGATCCATGGTCCTTGCTTTGATTTAAAACCTATTCTCAAAAAACCTGGAAGAATGATCCAGGTTATGATATTTAATGTGTTAAGAGAGTTCTACTCAAAATCCATGGGCTTCCCACATGCACATCTGTTGTTCACAGAGATTAATACTGTCTCCATTATTTTAAACTAAAATAGTTCTAAAGTATGCATCACTGTGATTGATAACCAAGATGATATATACTCAGTTCTTATAATACATATCATACTAAGGGACAAGGAACAGCTTTTGTTTCTCTTCCTCTGACTCTTCCTCCCTGTCTCTGACATGCTCTGCTTTCATTCCAAAGTGTAGTTAGTTGTAAGAAGTAAATACTAGTGTTTGTGTGTGCGTGTATGTGTTTGTATGTGTGTGTTTTGAATTTTCTTACATAGGTGTGTGAGGGAATTTGTATGCCATGTGTGATGGCACTTAGTAGGTGTTTCATAAAGGATTGCTTGAACTGAATTGTGGATGTTTGGGTTTCCTTCAGAAGTTTTTGAGGCTGCCTATGGTGGGCTGAGTAGTGGTCCCCCTCCCCAAAGATTTATCAATGTCTTAATCCCCAGGACTTTTGAATATTTCTTTATATGAAAAAAGTGAGCATTAGCTAAATGGTTAAGTTAAAGATTTTTGAGAGAAGGTGCTTTTCTGAATTATCACATAGGCCTTAAATGCAATTACATGTAGTCTTGTAGAAGAGAAACAGAGCGAGTTTTAAAACCAACACACAACAAAGAAAGAGAAAATGTGACAATGCAAACAGAGTTTGGAGTGATGCAGCCACAAACCAAGGAATACCAGGGAACCACTAAAAAGCTTGAAGAGGCAAGGAACCAACTCTTTTCCATAGTCTCTGGGGAGAGTACAATCTTGCTGATACCTTTTCAAACTTTAGGCCTCCAGAACTGTGAGGAAATATATTTCTGTCATGTTAAGCCACTCAGATTGTGGTAATTTGTTACAGCAGCCACAGGAAACTAATATGGTAGCTAACTGCAGGAATCAGGCAGGCAGAGGCCTTGGAATGCAGGAGGAAAAGCCTAGTTACGTGGAGGAGGCTAGGCAGTCTCCAAGAGTAATGCAGAGATTGAGGAAAACCATCTTGGCTTCATAAATCATTCCATACATAGGAATACAGCAAACAAAGTGTGATCCAGGCAAGCACTTGATATTTAAAGTGGCCCAAAATAGCAAGAAGGGAACTATAGCTATAATTAATAGGAGAAAACATTAATTCATAACTCAGTTGGCAAAGTTTTGAACTATCACTGACCTAACAAGTAGGTTTCCATTTATTTTTTCCATTTTACACATAGAAATAAAAACTCAACAGAGATTAAATAAGTGGTCCAAGAAAACACAGAAAATAACTAGAAAAAAATAGGATTCAGGCTCAAGTGTATCTGACCCCAGTTTAGGTTTTTCACTACTGTGCTATGTCCCACTCTGTTTTACTACCCCTAGTCAGGACTGCTGTAATAAGCAGTAGGATCCAGGACAGTCCAAGATTCCTCAGTTATGGATAAACCTCCAGACTGTCAAGGATGGAAAGCAATTCAGTGGAAGAGAAATGAGTGTGAGGCTCAGGGTAAGTTACATTCAAATTCAGTCTTGACCAGTGCTTGATGAGTTGAGCTCTCTTCCACTTTCTCATCTTTATAATATAAGTAATAATATCTATCCCACAGAATAAATCCATGAAAGCATATATGTAAAATGCTGGTTTTAATATCTATCAAGAAAAATAGTTACATGGTAGGGTTTAAAAAAATTGGACAGAAGAAAAACAGGCATCATTATTGACTAGTTAGCATAGTTCACTAAACATAGTCCTAGGCTCCATTTTTGAAGTAAACATTGACCTAAATTAAAAATACAGAAAATAAGAGGTGGCTTGTGTTTTAGTCCATTTGGGCAGCTATAGAAAAAAAAAAAAATAACATAAAATGAGTGGCTTATAAACAGCAGAAATTTATTTCTCAAGTTCTGGAGACTGGGAAGTCCAAAATCATGATATTGGCAGGTTTGGTGTCTGATGAGAGCTTCCTGGTTTATAGCCATCTATTTTGCTGTGCTCTCACACAGCGGGAAAGTGAAGGGAGTTTTCTAGGGCCTCCTTTATAAGAGCACTAAACCCATTCATGAGGGCTCCACCTTCACGACCTATTACTCTCTTCAGGAAGTCTTCACCTCCTAATACCATTACCCTGGAGGGTGGGGGTAGGTTTCAACATATGAATTTTGTGAAAACACAAACATTCAAACCATAGCAGTTTGATTTAAGGAAACAGTAATTTGACTAGAAATTCATCTCTGTGAAGTCCCTAGGTTTCCTGTCTACACCATCAACTAGATTTAGAAGCACTTGGCTTTCATCCAAAAAAGCAAAAAACAAACAAAAACATGTTATTTATAGAAAATACAGATACTATCTCAAAGGGTTAATGTGTATTCTGACATTCAATATATATTAGGCTACATTTGTCAGAATTTTTGGATGCAAATTTGGAATGAACTTTTTGGGGTATGTAAGTCTTTCAGACAGAGCTTCTTCCAAGTATACAGTATTCACATAAAGAAACGGAAAAAAAAATTAAAAAAATATTAAAGATAAAACATTTTGTGTTTTTTTAATTTATTTCAACTGAAAATTGTAAATAAATTCTATTTGAAATGTAGGTTCTTTGAGATTGAAGAAGAAACATTTTAGTTGTTATTTTCTTATTTTTCAAAAAAGGGAGTAAATGAAAGTAGTAATGTAATATGTATGAGTATATATACTAGAGTAGAAATAAATGAATAGGTTCTTCAAATAGAATTATTTAATGAATCACTCAAAATTTTAAAAAATTTATAAAATTCTTCACTATACTGTATCTCATAAGTTTAAACGATCTCTTAACTTTTTTTAAAAAGGCACTCTTTGGAACTTTGTAAGCTGTGCATGCTTCAGAAAGGAAGATGAAACCATCTATCCAACATCAATAAAACATGTTTTTGGAGTAATTTTTGTTTAATACTGAAACTGTTTTCTAATAAATGTGAAATCTCTTGCATACTTCCTTTACAACCAGGAGCACATATTTACAAATGGCTGACTTTGGTTATCGAGACTATTAGAAGCCTAGCGTTAGAACAAAGCATATTTGCACTGGCTCATGGGATCAAATCAATGACCCTAACCTCATTAGCACATTTCCAACCAATGGATAAAGCTACAGTGAACTCCTTCCTCTGGGAGAAGTTGTCAAAGCTGACTCTTATATGAAGAGTCAAAATTCTCTGTAATGAACAAAATGAGAACAAATAATGATCTAGTCCTTATATCTGACTTTTAGATCTACACTTCAGTCACTGATTGATCTAGGTTAGTGAAGGATGATGATAACCTCACTTTTATATTTGGATGTATTATGGATATCAGATTTTTAGAAGTAGGAATGGTTCAACATTATTATGCTTTCTTGGGAAAAGGAAAAATATATGTAGCCAGGAGAGAAAATGTAATAAAAAGGACCAAAATTGTTCATTTGAATACCAGAAGATACACCTGTGATTATTTTAAAGTGATTATAAACTATACCTCATATCATATAAATGGTGAAATCATAGTTAGCCCACATAAAGAGTTTTGTAAATAATTCATAAATAGAACCACACCTTGGCATCAAATGAGCTTCATCCAAATATACATTATAGACTTGATTGAATTAATATGACTAAGTGGAACTGGAACTGCCAGTCTGGAAATAGCCCCATTTGTTCTGAAAACATGAGATTCTCAAATGTAACAGCAGCTTTTTCCTAAGTTATTTTCTATTTCTTTGTTTTTGAACCAGAAGCACATAATTGTTTTAAAGGCAGTTCTGCAAAGATTCCACAATGCCCCACGCTAATTGCATCACCTGCAGATATCTCAGTCAGACTCCATTTCCAACCTCTATTGTCAAGAAGTCTGACACAAAAATGTATGCTCAAAGTTCTCAACAAAGGGAAAATTATTTTACAGTCTGCTATAAACATATGAAGATAGCTAAAAATTATTTCATTCATTTGGGATGGTCTAACTTAGATATTCTATACTGTGTTTAAATAATATAGCTGCTTTTCCTAATTTTTGGATAAATGCTGTATTTATAGCCCACATGCTGAATGTTTGAAATAATTTGAACTGATATATGAGGAACTATGGCTTGTTTATAGTTGAGTTGATTAAATTGCCTCGTTTCATATTTCATATGGTTCTTTCTCACTTAAGTTATTCTAATCAATGTAAAAGTTGCTTAGGCTGAAGGAATTATGTGTTTGACAGCTTGCTGTTGGCTCCAAGCAGTGATTTAAAAAGTAATTTCAAATTGGGGTAGTTCGTTGCAAGACTGAGATGCTGGTGTGCTACAAAACAATGGAGCAAAAGGAAAAAAGGTTATAGCCATTATACACTTTTTTTGTGGTTCTGATGGTTACAAAAGTGACCTACAGAAAATTAATTGCTTCATGCCTCTTCTGTCAAATGGTGCTAACACTTGCATCGACTATATAAAAATTCCCGATTTTGTAGATGAAAAATGATCAAATATCAACAATTTCATATGGTCCAGTCAAATAACCTTCCAATCATGGGACTATTAAAATGCTTAAATAAACTAATGTGGGTAAAGTACACAACACAATGACTGGAACATATTGTATACATACAAAACAAATGTTAATAATTTCTAAAATGTAATTTTTACTATTTTCAATGCTAGGTTAATTTGAAGAGAGTTGCACATTATATACTGTTAATTTCCACTTCAAATGTTGCTTCCAAACCACCTCACTTTTTACTGGTGGAACTAGGTGAAAAATTATAAGCAATAACCCAAATGGATGTGAGGATTCCTGTTCTACAAGGCTGGGGAATCTAATTCACGAGAGGATAATCCAGAAACAAAGCCAAGTGCAAGCAGGCAAAAATCATAGGTACCAGGTGTTGAGTCTGGGAATCATTATTTCTTTCTAGAATCTGGTCAATAAAGCCAAGGTTGGAAAATTTAAATAACACACTCAAGTGTTACTAAAAAGGCAAGTTCTAGGTATGGGTCATAAAGATGAGAGTGAGTCAGGGGACCCTCTAAACTCTCAAGTATAGGGTGGAATGGACAGCCACCAACTGGCAATGTGTGACACTGATAAACCTCTGGCTCCAGAATTAGATGGTTTTAAGTTACCACATAGTAACCAAGTCATAAGATGTTGACCACTTGGGAAATCACTTTTGCCTTTTGATCATCAGCTTGTGGGATAATCATTAGCCCTAATGCTGTAATTGTGTTTACTCTGTGGAGATGAGAGCACTCTCTTGTTATAATTCCTGTAAGATGTCATCTCCCTAGAGAAAGACAGATGAGATCAGGATATGAATTTGATAAATTTTCTTGCTATTCATTTGAAAGACCATAGCACCCTCTAAGAAAACTGTCATGACCCTCATAATATCCTCAAAGCTCCAGCTCCTTCACAAATTTTTCACTCAATATGTTTCAAATCAAATCAAATTATTTGCTCCTCATATATATTATCCAGCTTCATCATGAGGTCCTTCAAGGTGTTAAGAGATAACTAAAAGAAATGTTAAATATCTCTTGTCTTAATTTTAATATAATTAAATTGTAATAAAGATATATAAATAACCCTCAGTAGCATGTATATATAATAAGCTTTTTCTAACTATACTAGATACATTGAATATTTGAGTTTTGTGCATATATATTATATAGTATACATACTATATATTATCACCTATTATGCATGTATCAGCAAATATATATTATATAATCACAATGAGGTCTAGACATGTGCCTGTTTCACTGAAGCCCACATTAGTTTATGTCACTTTATACAAACTATTTGAAGTGCTATTCAGAATGTACAATGAAGATTGCTTGAGATAGACCTAATCCACACTCTACCAGTTACTGTATCAATGACTAGAAAAGCAACTGAATACTCCAGATCTTGGTTTTTTTGCCCCCATCAATAAAAGGGAGAAATCTACCTCCCTTTGTGAGAAATATATTGGAACTAAACCAACTACTGGAGTTCTACAGTTCTAATGAATAAGGATATATCCAGCAAACCTTAATCTTTTCTCCTTGTTCTTGGAATTTCAAATTCCAGCAATGAAAGTTGGTTTTAAATAAGTCATGTCAATGTAGTTAAAAATAAAATGCCCACAATAACTTTGGTAACAAGTATCATCTGCATATCCCTATAGAATTTACTTTAATAATAGCATTTAACCTTCATAAAAATACTGTTGTCTTTCATCTTACCATTAAAAATATAATGAGCCTCAGAGAGCCAGAGAAGACTTGCCTGAGATAACATAGTCATTGAACAACACAATTTGGAATTGAACCCCAGCTTCTGGTCTAAAATATGGTGATCCTGAGTCTGTTGAGTGAGGCTTATCTTAATAAAATGTCTTAAAGCTCATATCTGGAGAAATAGCTTGTCTTATGAATCATTCCTAGGTGAAAATAAAGTATTTATTATAAATTATTAATGTCTTATAATTATATAGTAAGGAAGGAATATCTAAGAGATAGTAAGGAGCTCTAGGGCTGACCCTTGACTTCTTAGTTGGATTGATCTGTTTCCAGCACCTATGGTGTTAGGTGCCATTCCTTTAGGGCATCAATTCCCAAGTTGGGGGTATGTGCTGAGCTGATCAGGAGTACACGAAAAATAACCAGTAATGGTGAAAAAAAAAAACCAAGTAAAGTAAAAATATGCAAAATGTTAGTTATAGAACAATAAATGTTAAGTTTGAATCATCATTAATGAAGACATTTTGAAATTAGATTACATTAGTGAATGATGATTGGTTAGAGTGTGACTATACACCCTTCCCCAAACTACTCTTCTACCAATCATTATGCATAGTTTCAGACCAATCCATTTACCATGTTTCTAGAACATATCCAAACATATAAATACATCTGCAGCCACACTGCTTGATCAGTTTAGGGTTTTTTTCACTTTTTTATTTTTAAATTTATTGGGGTGACATTGATTAATAAGAATTACATAGGTTCCAGGTGTATAATTCCATAGTTCATTGTCTTTGTGTTACGTTATGTGTTCACCACACAGTTATTGACTGAGTAAAAGTAAGTGCATTGTCTTTAATCACGATTCTTTTCAAGTGGTTTTTTATTTATTATTTAACATAGTTTCAGTTATTATTGTAAGTTATTTTTAAACGTGTCAGTTATGGATCAGTGGTTGAAAACAGTGGTTAAAAAACCAAAACTTAGTATGTATTATAACCCGTTGCCAAGTACTTTTCAACACAGGTATGCAGCTATGAGTACACCCACATAGGGAGATAGTAAAAAGGCACATGCCTCAGATACTATACAGGAGAAAAGGAAATATACTAAAGAGTATATTAAATATGGATTTTCATTTGTAGGGAATGATGACCATCCTAAGCCTTTATGTGTTATGTGTAGGGAAATATTATCCAAAAGTTGCATGAAACCCTCTCTACTCATGTGACATTTAGAAACTAAATATCCTAGGCATAGAAACAAAGAAATACGATATTTTCAGCACTTAGAAAAGCATCCATTATTTCATACATGATGTCAGGAAAGGAATACAATGAATATGCAGTTGAAGCTTATTGCTTATCAAATAGCTAAATGTGGTAAAAACCACACCATAGCTGAGGATTTCATTTTTCCTTTTATTAAAGATACCTCTTTTTCTTTAATTTATTTTTATTGTTAGACTTAACGGGGTGACATCTGTTAGCAAGGATTGCATAGGTTTCAGGCATACAATTCTACAGTGCATTGTCTAATTGTTGTATAAGTTTACCACCTAATGTGACTTCTCTTTCCATCACTATATATTTAGCTTCCCCCCTCCTCTTCTACCCCCTCCACTTTCTCCCCTCCCTAACCCGTTCATCCCCAAATAAACATTAAACAATAGATTGTGTCCACGGGTTATTTGTTTGTTTGTTCATTTCTTTTTTTCTTTGTTGTTTTCAGTTTTATATTCTGAATATGAGTGAAGTCATACAGCTTTTTTGTTTTTTCTGTCTGGCTTATTTCTCTAAGCATGATGATCTCCAGGTCCATCTATTTTGTTGCAAATGGCAATATTTTATCTTTTCTTATAGTTGAGTAATATTCCATTGTGTATATGTACCACAGATTCTTTATCCAGTCATCTGTCACAGGGCACTTTGGTTGTTTCCATGTTTTAGTCACTACGAGCAGTACATAAGTCTTTGTGGACTAAGGTTTTCAAGTTTTGGGGGTAGATCTCCAGAAGGGGGATTGCTGGGTCCTATGGTAAATCCATTCTCAATTTTCTGAGGAACCTCCACACAGTCTTGCACAGTGGTTGTACCAATTTGCACTCCCACCAGCAGTGTGCGAGAGTTCTTTTTTCTCCACATCCTCACCAGCAGTTGTTATTCCTTGTTTTGTTGATAATAGCCATTCTAACAGGTGTGAGGTGGTATCTCATTGTGGTTTTGATTTGCATTTTCCTAATAGCTAATGAGAATGAGCATTTTTTTTCATATGTCGGCTGGCCATTTATATTTCTTTGCGGGAGAAGAGTATGTTTAGTTCTTCTGCCCACTTTTTAATTGGGTTGTTTTTTTGTAGTTAAGTTGTATTAGTTCTTTATAGTTTTTAGATATTAGACCCTTATCTGATGTGTTATTTGCAAATATTTTCTCCCATTCAGTTGGCTGTCTCTTTGTTTTGTTGATGTTTTCTTCTGTTGTGCAGAAACTTTTTAGTTTGATATAGTCCCACTCATTTCTTTTTGCTTTTACTTCCCTTCCCTTTGAGGTCAGGTTCATGAGGTCTTCCTTTAGTCCTAGGTCTATAAATTCATTATGAATATTTTCTTCTCTACAGTTTATTGTTTCAGGTTTTATATGAAGGTCTTTAATCCATTTTGAGTTAACTTTTGCATATGGAGAGAGTTCACAGCTCAGGTTCATTCTTTTGCATATGTTTCTCCAGTTTTCCCAGCACCACCTACTAAAGAGGCTGTCTTTTCCCCATTGCATGTTTTTTGCTCCTTTATCGAAAATTATTTGTCCATAAATTTGTGGATTTATTTCTGGGTTTTCAGTTC